>VYZU01025760.1:32074-64656 GCA_013401355.1 Ceyx cyanopectus | reverse complement strand
GCACAAGAGGTTGAGGGGAAACACAAGGAACAACTTGTTCCCAGTGAGGGTGGCAGAGCCTGGCAGGGGCTGCCCAGGGAGGTTGTGGAGTCTCCTGCTCTGGAGACATTCCAGCCCCCCCTGGATCTGTTCCTGGGTGACTTGGTCTAGGTGCCCCTGCTCTGGCAGGGGGGTTGGACTAGATGATCTTCTAGGTCCCTTCCAACCCCTGACACTCTGTGATTCTGTAATTTTATTGAGTGTATAGTGTAGAAAAGTTTATTGTGTAGATTTAGAGTGTAGATCATGAGATATAAAAAAAAAAAGATTACAATTAAGCACTTTTAAAAAGGAGAATGTGGAGGCTGGCTGTGAAGGGGTTGTGTCTGGGTGAGGTGGTGTTTACCAGGTATCCTCTACAGTTATTTGCAGTCCTTAGAAAGACAACCAACCAACAAATGCACTTGGAAGCCATGGTGATGAGGCTGCTGGCAGCTAAAATGGGAACAAAAAACTTCCTCACTTGATTTATTTTTTCAGCAGATAACTTAAGTAAAAATAAATGACAACCAGTGTTATTCCTGACCCCAGAGAGGTTACTTTTCAATTCGTGTTTCTCCTCTGTCAGGTTTTCATTGATGAGGAAAAGGATTTCAAAGGAAGCACTGGTGGATCTGTTGCTGTTGTGACACCAGCTCTAGGTATTCAGTAACTTCAGGGAGGAAAGATCCTTATTGTGCTATAAAAATACCAGTCACAATTGTCTGTCTGGACTTCAAAGAGCCCTGGAAAGGTGTCTGCTGAGCCAAGGTGCTTGTCTTACAGAAGATGCTGGCTGCTTGCTTGGAAATCCAGAAGTTCACATCCCCAGTGACACTGCCCTGTCAGAAAACTTGTCTACCCTAGGCCAGGTTGCACTTTTGCCACTTTGAGCAGGAATTTCTTGCCTGGCCAAGTTAAATAAGAAAAGGAAGCAATAATGGGAGATACTTTTTTAAGACTGGAGGTTTTCTGCCTGGGAGTTGTAGAATCTTGGGAGGTTTGTGCACTGTGTTTTCAATGTGTAAGAAAAATGAGCTTGTTAAAGGCTGAGTGCTCCTTACCTTCATTGATGTGGTGTTTGTGGGGCTTTGGACACCTGAACAGCTGAGCTAAAGAAACCAGGAATCAGAGCAAAACCTGTGCAGCACCTAAGGAAAATAGTAAAACTATCAAGATGATATAAATAACATTGTTAAAGATTAATAAATATAATAATAACAACAACTTAAAAATACCTAGCAGCAGTTTGCTATTGTTTTCAAACATTTATTAGGAAAAAAACTTTTCTGTTGTTAATTCCAAGGTTACCTAAACATCAATTCCAAGCCAAAGATTCTAACATGGGTTTACTGGATTTCTAGGAGACTATTTTCATATAGTCTTCCCATGTTGGAATGGCAAAATGAATCTCATTGTGCACTAGTCCATACAGTTGTTCTAGAGGCAATGCCTGCACTGGCTGCACAAAGTGATTCCAGAGCTGAATTCTCATGAAACCAAAAGGGATTCACCAAAATTCTCAGAATTGCTGGGAACCCAGATTGCCACTTACAGAGCTATTTCCTTTTCTAGACCCTTCTTAATAAGGTAGCAGGACATCCAACTTGGAACACTATCATTGGGGATTTGTTTTCAGAATATTATTAGTAGCATTTCAGTGAAGTGGAAACAAACCTGTGCTCTGAAAGAAACTAGATCTTGGGTGAAGGACATTGCAGTAAAAGCCAGGAATTTAAATTCTCCAGGGATGATTTGCTATTTGAAAAAATAAATACATTTAAAATCTTAAGTTTGTGAATTGGAGCCTGTAAATCTGAAGGTGTGACAGGTGTTGTGTGGTAAACACCTCCACTTGTGTCATGTTTGAAGCATGAAGTGTGTCCCCTGTTTGGAAGTGTCAATGCCAGGATGTGTAGAATGCAGAAATAAGCATTGGTTTGTGTTTGTTCCTTGTGCTGGAGCTGTGCACTGCTAGAAAAAAACCCAGAAATTAAATTTTAAGGGGCAGCAGATGAGTTTATTAGACTGGAGAAGAGCTGAAACAGGTCTTGTTTTAGAAAGCTCCCTTGCAAGTGCAAATGACAACTGAGTCAGGAGGAACTTTTTGTTCTTTTAGTATTTTCTGCTATAGAATAAAGTCCCAAAGTACAGTTTGATAATTAACCTGCAGTGCAGGGTGGTGTTGGGAGGGGAGAGCTCCATGTAGCTGTTTAATTGCCTGTAGCTGCCATGCAGGTGTAAGATGAGTTCAGTGTCACCATGGCATGAAGGTGCTGCCCATTCCTGGGTTCTGAGTCTGGATGTGACCCAGCTCAGCACCAGTGTGAGCAGATACCTGAGCAGTTACACCTGCCACAGGAAGGTCACCACTCAGAGGGATGATTCCTGCCTGGATTCCAGGTGACTCCTGCTGCCTCATGTCTTTGCTTCCTCATTTCTGCTCTATTTTTTTCCCTCAAGTGTTAATGTCCTGAGGCAAAGATGGGATGTGTTTTGTTGTTGTCATGTGGTTGTGTTGCAAAGACCCAGTAAGCAAACATAGGCATGGACTGGACCCAAAAATGCTGCCATGACAGGCTGAAGAAGTGGTTATCCATTTATTTTATAGCACTTTGTTAACCAGATGGAAACCTGATGTGAATAGTTTTTTCTTTTTCTGTATTTTTAAAGGAACCAAGCTAAAGGGAGATTCATAGCCAAGCATCACATTTGATATATTATATATAAATATGTATATATTATACATATTTTCACCTTTGTTGACTGCCTCAGTTTAGTATAGACTTATGGAAATAATCTTCTTGCCTTTTCTCTTTTTTTTTTTTGCCTTTTAAAATTGCCAAAGTGTTTTGTAACCCTAAAAAGNAGGATTCAGTGCCAATGCAGCAACAAAAAAGACAGCCAGAGTTAGTGGAAGGAAAACTTCCTGTTTTTGTTTTTCCTACAGAACTTATATTTTATGCAGATGACCAGTCAACACACAAGCAGGTGTTGACTCTATATAACCCCTATGAGTTTGCCTTAAAATTCAAAGGTGGGTTTCTTAGGTTAAGTTCTATTTAAGGGTTAGTTCATCTTGAACAGTCCCAATTCTAATTCATGTAACCAATCTCATGTGTGACAAACCCAAACTTGTGTCTTGCTGTGTTTCTGTTGATGTGGATGAGGGATTAATTCATGATGTGTCACCACTGCTGTCCTTTCCATTGCAGTTCTTTGTACAACTCCAAATAAGTATGCAGTGGTTGATGCTACTGGTGCAGTGAAGCCTCAGTGCTGTGTTGATATGTAAGTAAAAGCTTTGTAGGTTTTGTTTATTTGGTTGGGTCTGTTTTATTTTCCTAATGTGTGGTGTTTTATTATCTTGATTTGTTACTGAAGAGGTAGTAAATGACAGCAGGCACAGTATAAAGTAAGTTGTGTCAAGATACCATCTCTTCCTACTCTCTATATTCTTGTGGCCATCTGGTCTTTGCAGTTCTTTCACTCTAGGGCAGAGATATTCCAATATTGGAGAAATTTTCTCTTCTAATTTTGCCTTGAGGCATAAATAAAATGCTAGTGTATGCACCCTGTAGCATCCTTTGTAAATCATCAGTGAAAGTAACATGAGCCTCCTCTGAGGACTTTTTTTGTTAGTAATAACAAGAAAAGCAAGATCCCCAGGGCTGGGATTTCTTAGTGAGAAATATTTGTTTGCAGATTGGCAAAATGCAATATATGTGCTGTTCTGCTGAGCTGTTTTGCCTGCCTTTCACCATACCTTGGGTGAAATTAGGAAAATTCCAAGGACTCACCAAACAGAAAGGAAGTTTAGGATGTAGAACTAAAAAGTTTCAGTGAGCAGGGGCAATAATCCTAAAAATGGAATGAACCAGGTCAGAAGATACCAGTGTAGCAGTGAGCTGTCCCAATCTTTAGCATACATTTACCCAATCTTACATCTGGTTAATCTTAAACAAATGGGGTTTTATTCAAACAAAATAAACAAGACATGTGCATGTTTCCAAGGGAATTTTTTGTGCCACAGAAGCCCTGTCCTGTCAGTGCTTGCTGTCCAAGGGCAGTGTTTACTGCTGGGATGTGAGCAGCACGTGGCAAGGATTGCCATTTGCCAGCTGAACAGATATTCTACAGAGCTCCCAATTATGCAATGGTCTCAAAAAAGGAAACAGGAGAATACAGAAGAGAAACAGAATCTGTTTATAAGGGTCTGCAGAAAACATCTCCCTGCTTGGCAGCAGATGTGTTCTAGCAGAGTGTTATGTAAAGATTCTGTTCAGGTTGGTAGCCAGTACCATGGCACTGACTAGACCAGTGCTAGTGATTGCAGCCACCTTTGTGTCATGCACCTCTTTAAATGAGGAGCAAAACAAACTGCTTCTTGCAGAGTTTTCATCTGGATATTAACCCCAAGACAGGTTTCTTGTAGTAATTTAAGCCCCCTGTCCTGTATTACTAAGGCTAGGATAATTTTTTTCCCTCTCAGGAGATGGCACTCTTCTTGAAGCCAAATCACATGTAGGTTTTTGGGGTTTGTTGTTGCTGTGGTTTGTTGTTTGTTGGGTTTTTTTTATTCTGGTTGTGTTGGGGTTTTTTTTTGTTTGGGTTTTGTTTGGTTTGGGTTTTTGTTTTCAGATTACTTAGAATAGCCTTTGGGAAAAAGCCTTCCACTTTGGAAAAGTAATTAAAATCCACACTAACCTAAGAGCTGTTACTACTTCAAAACTATAATGTTTGAATGCTAGATATGTATTTTTGTATAGAATCAGGAGTGCAGAGAGGAGCCTGTTGAGCAGGGCACTGCTCAGGGGTCTGTGTTGCCCTTGTTTAGTTCTATTTTAAAAACATACCTTTTGTAGGTCCCACATAGAATTTTTTCCTGTGAAATGCCACAGAATAGAAGGAATAGAACAACTGTCACCCTGTCTTGCTGCTGAAGCCACCTTCCCTCAACAGTAGAGCTGGGTAGTGAGCAGGTCTACCAGGGAAGGAGCTGGCAGCCTCTCAGAGGGTATGTTGGGGTTGCAGCTGGAGTAGCTACACATGTTTTGACTATAAACAAGTGTTTTTCTAGACATGCAGCTGTCATTTTTACTGCACTGCTACAGCCCTTTAATGGTGGGCTTTTGAAAATCAAAAAATCCCTTGTTCATAGAAGGGATGAGTTTTACTTCTGGGAAAGTAAAAGCCTGGTTTNCTTTTTTTTTTTTTCCCTTTAGAATTGCCAAAATGCTTTGGAATTCTTAAACAGTTCACAAGCTGAAGTCTCTGAGGATCCAAACTCATAAGACCACAAGAAGCAGCAAGGAGGATTCAGTGCCAATGCAGCAACAAAAAAGACAGCCAGAGTTAGTGGAAGGAAAACTTCCTGTTTTTGTTTTTCCTACAGAACTTATATTTTATGCAGATGACCAGTCAACACACAAGCAGGTGTTGACTCTATATAACCCCTATGAGTTTGCCTTAAAATTCAAAGGTGGGTTTCTTAGGTTAAGTTCTATTTAAGGGTTAGTTCATCTTGAACAGTCCCAATTCTAATTCATGTAACCAATCTCATGTGTGACAAACCCAAACTTGTGTCTTGCTGTGTTTCTGTTGATGTGGATGAGGGATTAATTCATGATGTGTCACCACTGCTGTCCTTTCCATTGCAGTTCTTTGTACAACTCCAAATAAGTATGCAGTGGTTGATGCTACTGGTGCAGTGAAGCCTCAGTGCTGTGTTGATATGTAAGTAAAAGCTTTGTAGGTTTTGTTTATTTGGTTGGGTCTGTTTTATTTTCCTAATGTGTGGTGTTTTATTATCTTGATTTGTTACTGAAGAGGTAGTAAATGACAGCAGGCACAGTATAAAGTAAGTTGTGTCAAGATACCATCTCTTCCTACTCTCTATATTCTTGTGGCCATCTGGTCTTTGCAGTTCTTTCACTCTAGGGCAGAGATATTCCAATATTGGAGAAATTTTCTCTTCTAATTTTGCCTTGAGGCATAAATAAAATGCTAGTGTATGCACCCTGTAGCATCCTTTGTAAATCATCAGTGAAAGTAACATGAGCCTCCTCTGAGGACTTTTTTTGTTAGTAATAACAAGAAAAGCAAGATCCCCAGGGCTGGGATTTCTTAGTGAGAAATATTTGTTTGCAGATTGGCAAAATGCAATATATGTGCTGTTCTGCTGAGCTGTTTTGCCTGCCTTTCACCATACCTTGGGTGAAATTAGGAAAATTCCAAGGACTCACCAAACAGAAAGGAAGTTTAGGATGTAGAACTAAAAAGTTTCAGTGAGCAGGGGCAATAATCCTAAAAATGGAATGAACCAGGTCAGAAGATACCAGTGTAGCAGTGAGCTGTCCCAATCTTTAGCATACATTTACCCAATCTTACATCTGGTTAATCTTAAACAAATGGGGTTTTATTCAAACAAAATAAACAAGACATGTGCATGTTTCCAAGGGAATTTTTTGTGCCACAGAAGCCCTGTCCTGTCAGTGCTTGCTGTCCAAGGGCAGTGTTTACTGCTGGGATGTGAGCAGCACGTGGCAAGGATTGCCATTTGCCAGCTGAACAGATATTCTACAGAGCTCCCAATTATGCAATGGTCTCAAAAAAGGAAACAGGAGAATACAGAAGAGAAACAGAATCTGTTTATAAGGGTCTGCAGAAAACATCTCCCTGCTTGGCAGCAGATGTGTTCTAGCAGAGTGTTATGTAAAGATTCTGTTCAGGTTGGTAGCCAGTACCATGGCACTGACTAGACCAGTGCTAGTGATTGCAGCCACCTTTGTGTCATGCACCTCTTTAAATGAGGAGCAAAACAAACTGCTTCTTGCAGAGTTTTCATCTGGATATTAACCCCAAGACAGGTTTCTTGTAGTAATTTAAGCCCCCTGTCCTGTATTACTAAGGCTAGGATAATTTTTTTCCCTCTCAGGAGATGGCACTCTTCTTGAAGCCAAATCACATGTAGGTTTTTGGGGTTTGTTGTTGCTGTGGTTTGTTGTTTGTTGGGTTTTTTTTATTCTGGTTGTGTTGGGGTTTTTTTTTGTTTGGGTTTTGTTTGGTTTGGGTTTTTGTTTTCAGATTACTTATAATAGCCTTTGGGAAAAAGCCTTCCACTTTGGAAAAGTAATTAAAATCCACACTAACCTAAGAGCTGTTACTACTTCAAAACTATAATGTTTGAATGCTAGATATGTATTTTTGTATAGAATCAGGAGTGCAGAGAGGAGCCTGTTGAGCAGGGCACTGCTCAGGGGTCTGTGTTGCCCTTGTTTAGTTCTATTTTAAAAACATACCTTTTGTAGGTCCCACATAGAATTTTTTCCTGTGAAATGCCACAGAATAGAAGGAATAGAACAACTGTCACCCTGTCTTGCTGCTGAAGCCACCTTCCCTCAACAGTAGAGCTGGGTAGTGAGCAGGTCTACCAGGGAAGGAGCTGGCAGCCTCTCAGAGGGTATGTTGGGGTTGCAGCTGGAGTAGCTACACATGTTTTGACTATAAACAAGTGTTTTTCTAGACATGCAGCTGTCATTTTTACTGCACTGCTACAGCCCTTTAATGGTGGGCTTTTGAAAATCAAAAAATCCCTTGTTCATAGAAGGGATGAGTTTTACTTCTGGGAAAGTAAAAGCCTGGTTTCCTCAAAAAGCTGGACTTTTGCCATCCCTGCTGCAAGTGTTTGGCAGTCCTACTTGTCTTCTTTCCTTCCCTGCTCACTCCAGTCACCCCTGTATCTTGTAAAATCAATGGCCAGTGTCAAACAATGTTGATAAAGGGGGAAGCTTCTCTCAGATAATTGATGTTTTATGCAAATTAGGATCTAGGCTCCAGATTGAGGCAAGGGTGTGCTTGAGGTAAAGAATTAGCTGCTCTTTCTGGCTGGCCAGTTGGAGCAGATATATTTGGGAACCAAATGGGAGTGAACATGAAATTTTTTTTCCAGAGAGGGTGGTTGGGCATTGGAATGGGCTGCCCAGGGAGGTGGGGGAGTCCCCATCCCTGGAGGTATTTAAGATGTGGTGCTGGGGGACATGGTTTAGGGACTCTGGCAGTGGAGGGTTAATGGCTGCACTTAATGATCTTAAAGGTCTCTTCCAACCAAATGATTCTATGAGGAGGGGGGAGAGGAGATCAAATCTTCTGGAACACTGAGTGCCAGAGGAGGGGATCTGGAGCATTGCAGTGTATCTGTGTCAAGGGGGAGAGGGGAAACACTGGGGTGTAAGGTGTCATTCCCCAGGAGCCATGCTGGGGTTGTCCAGCCTGGAGAAGAGAAGGCTCTGGGGAGACCTTAGAGCACCTGCCAGTGCCTGAAGGGGCTGCAGCAAGGCTGCAGAGGGGCTGTTTCCAAGGGCCTGCAGTGAAAGGACGAGGGGTAATGGGTTTGAATTAGAGCAGAGGAGATTTAGACTGGATCTCAGGCAGAAGTTGTTTCCCTTGAGGGTGGTGGCTCAGTGGCACAGGCTCCCCAGGGAGGTGGTTGAGGCCCCATCCCTGGAGCTATTGCAGGGGAGGTTGGCCAAGGCTCTGAGCAGCCTGGGCTAGTTGAGGGTGTCCCTGCTCCCTGCAGGGGGCTGCACTAGCTGCCCTTTGGAGGTGCCTTCCAGCCCTGACCATTCTCTGTTTCTCTGACTGCTCCCCCTGCTGCTGCTGTCCCCCTGCAGCGTGATCCGGCACCGCGACGTCCGCGCCTCCTACTACGGCGTGACCGACAAGTTCCGGCTGCAGGTGTCCGAGCAGAGCCAGAGGAAAGCCCTGGGGAAAAAGGAGATTTTTGCCACTCTGCTTCCATCTGCAAAGGAACAACAGCAACAAAAGGAAGAGGAGGAGAAACGAATAAAAGAACACCTGACTGAAAGTGTCTTTTTTGAGCAGACTTTGTGTCAACCAGGTAGCTGAAATCTTTTACCTCTCCTGTCCCCTCAGTCAGTTATGAGTGATTCAAGTGACTAGAAAGCCTAGGCTAAAATAAACGGTATTTCTTTTCTCTTCCCTGTAAGCCTGCTGTCTTGATCACTGGGGGATGAGAGTGCCCAAGAACCCAAATTACAGCTGTTCTGCTTATGCTGCCTTGATAAATCAAGGCTCTGCTGCCTGTTCATGTCATACCTTGGAGAGCACATCCTCTGTCCCTCTGGTGCAGAAGTTCTGTTAGAGCTGATGAGAATTTACCTGCCAGAGGGTGGTGGTTATTTTTTCCCTTGGGCACTCACAACATAACCCCCTTGTGAGTTTGTTCCAAACCCTTAATCCTCCATTTCCTGATGAGCAGGAAACATTGCCAAAACATCTTCTGAAGTGCTCCTTGTTCTGTGACATCTCCTTTGTCTGTCTCACAAGCACAGAAAAGCAGTTGCCAGCTGAATACTCTGCATGTCTCATACGTGAGGAAGTGAATCACCAACCCTGGGCAAAACCTGGGCTGACCAGTTCAATGGAAGTGGTAGGGGGATGACATTGAAAGATCAGGTTTTACCAGAAGTGAATCAGTTTAGATTCTTGACTTGTTGCTCTATCTACCTTCTTGTTACTTTTCCTGATTTATACTATTTTTATCACTGTTTTAATCTTCCTTACAAGAGCAAAAATCAATTCTAGAAAAGAGATGAACCTGCTTGAGAGTGTTCCTCTTGTTAAAACCAAACTTGAGAGAGAAGAGTGGGTCACTCACAGGTTTTAGAGTAAGATTCAAATATTACTAACCTGTGACATAAACCAGTTCGTGGTGCAGCCCCTGAATCCTCTAAAGCACAAGGAATTCATCTGGCCCAAGAACTGGTGCTCTTGCTGTGGACAAGTTTTTGCTTTGGATTTGTAAATAGCTCTCTGCCTGTGCAGCACTTTCAGATCTTTTCTAATTGATCACTAATCACTGAAGGACCACAGCAAGGAGTGGAGTCAGGATGCAAGGTGTGAGTGTGTGTGTGTCTGGCAGGCTCTCCTCCTCCAGAAGGGAGGCTTTGCCCACTTGTGACTCCAAGCTGCAGCATCAAACAGCCTTCCCCACTGCAAAAGCAAGAAGGTGTACAAGTTGTTTTCCACCCATTCCAAAATGTCAGGATATGGCAGCAGTGAACCCCAGACACTTTTTTTTTTGCACTGGCTGGACACATCCTGACACTTGGTTCTGTCTTTGTCTTCCAGAAAACAGAACTGCCTCGTCGGGGCCTAGTTTACTAACAGTCTTCCTGGGAATAGTGTGTGTTGCAGCACTAATGCTACCTACCTTGGGGGAAATGGAATCCCTGGTGCCTCTCTACCTCCATTTAAGTGTGAATCAAAAGTTAGTAGCTGCTTATGTTTTAGGTAAGTACTTTGGATTTTGGCACTGTTTTCTCACAGCTTCTGTTGGCAGGGCTTTGGGGAACTGGTGAAGAGAAAGCTCCATGTTGCATTCTGCTTTGCATCTCCACTTACATTTTCACTTGCAGCCAGAGTGATATGAGGATAAAGAGTTATTGTAAGTATTTTAGGATAGATTTAGTTGATACTTATTATATCCAGGCCCCTACATGTTGATTTCACCTCCATTTGATGACTAGCCAACTGTAGTCAGCTGCCAACAAAGCTGAATGGGATGTGCTGGTTTTTAGTCTTAAATTGAGAGTTACTCTGTGGTGGAACCTCGATTTCTTCTGTTGTTTTGTTTCTCTCCTACCCCCATGAGCTGGTCTGAAAAGCTCCATTCACTGCCTTCTTGACTAATGTAGAAATAAGTTGTTGTAAACCCTTCCAAAGAGACCATCCAGAGTTCTTCCCCCTGTGGAACTTGCTCCTAAATTAGCAAGCACAGACAAGTTGCACAGTTCATTTGTTAGGACTGTTTTTCCATAACCATTTCAGACTTGAACAGTCACAGCAAACTCAATTCCTGTCACACCTGCAGAAATCCAGGTGGGAGGAAGGGAGCTGGGCAGCTTCAAACCCAGAGCTGGGGAGGGTAGTAAGGGGAAGGGTGCAAATTCTTGGCAGTTGATGTGCACACTCAGTGGGCTGGGGCATGCAGGACATTGTGCTGCTTTGAAAGCTTCTTGGTGCTCTTTGCCTGAGCTGGGGAGGTGTTGTCAGGTCAGGACATTGCAATAATCATTCCTTTGTTTTTAGCTCTGGCTTAGAAAAATCACTTTCTGCTGGTGCCAACTGTAGTGTTAAACCATCTGACTCCATGTTTGCAACAACCTAGCCTGTTTCTAGAGTCACTATGAAGCTCTTACAGGTTTTGGTTCCCCTGGTGGCAGCAGCTTTAGTGTTCATGAAAGGATCCTGCTCATGGAGAAGATGAAACCACTTTCTTCCTCAATGAAGTACAACTGGATTGTGCCAAGGGAGTTGATACCACACCAACTGGGCTCTGTGACATTTGAGAAGCACTTTCTCTTGCTGTAAAGAAATGAGTGAAACCCTTTATTGCCTGCAAGCCCCTAGAGAAGTTGTGCAGTCTGTCCTGTAGCACCTTCCAGAAGCCTCTGCTGTTACAACAACAGCAGTTGGGGGCTTAGACTGATTGTCTGGGCTAAGACAGACCTTAGAGCTGAACTGTAAAGCCCTTGAGGGGATAAATTGCTGCCCTGGTGGAAGGCAGCTCTGCAGCTCTGTTCTTCTGTCTTCACAATCCTCACAGAGCAGTTCCATCAACACAGAGTGGCAGGGTAGCAAAATAGTCTCTGAAATCTCTTTATGCAGGGTTAGATCTGTAGGTTTTAGCTAAGCAGTCTGCAGTGAAAGGCTGTTCTTAATAGAATCATCCTCTCAGCCTGCCCAAGAACTATCAACTCTTTACTTTGATGTCACATAAGGTTGGAGTTCAGGGAGCCCTGATGTTTTCCCATGTGCCTTCTTGCCTTGTGCAATAACTCTCAGCTGCAAAGGTGCAGATTTGGCTTTTTTCCTGTATCAGCACATAATTAAAATGAACTTTTCAGTGTGTCACAAGTAGGTTTATTAGCCCCACATTTCCTGCTTTCATCTGGTTTTAACCTCTATCAGAGTAGTTCTTTTTTTCCCCTCCTCCTTTAAAGGTCACACTGAAGAGCCTGTGGAAAGCTCCCTATGCAGCCTGACAAGGAGGCTTAACATCTTTGTCAAAAAACTGGTTTTTGATGGGCTGTTCTGCACAGAGCAGAAACAAAACTGTCCTGGAGCCTTCAGCTCATCTGCCTTACTGCTGGTTCAGCATTTGCATTACACTACCCCTGGGGCCAGGGTTACACTTACCCCAGTCAAAATCTCCATGGAGAGTTTCCAGGAGTGAGATCAGTGATGGTTTGGAGCATTTACAGCTTNTTTCTGCTGCTGCTGCATGTGACTCACACGTCTCTGTTTATAGGAAGCCTGTGTATTGTGCTCTGATCTCTGTAAAAAAAACATTTTGAAAGTTAAACCTCCTTCCCCCTGCATGTTATGGGTCACTTTTCTGCTAATGCATGGAGGGACAGAACCCATGCAGACAACAGTGTTGTNTCTTTGTGATATTTAATTACTAGATAACACTGCACTTCAGTGTGGGGGGTTTGGTTTTAACACAGTTTTTGACTACATCAAAAATAGGGGCAATACTTCTAATATTTAAGTGTATATATCAATTAATTCTGCTTCTATTTATGCCCTTTTACCTTCTTTACTGGCCTGCAACAGGGTAAACTATTTAAAATGTTTTATTGAGTGAAATGAAGGCATTTAGTTCTTAATTCTTGTCTTTCAGGTCTCATCACCATGGTTATTTTGAGAACATGAGCAATGAGTTAATAGGATGTCAACCACCTTACTGTATATTCACATCATGAATGTGGACTGCCTTTTACTCCCATTTGGCTCATTAAGATGCTAGCAAAACTGTTCAGTGATTTAAGATACCTTCAGAAGTGTAATATATTTTAACTATGTATAATAAATGAAAGACTCAAAGCACTTGGTGCTTCTGTACCAGACAGCTATGAAATGTTCAGTGATACCTGTGAAAATAATTTGAAAAACTTTTATATCTCTGCCTACTGTAAAAAATCCTTATTAAAGCAACATTTGTTATTTTTAGTCTATGTTCACATCAGTGCGTGGTCACTATAAAAGCAAAGTGTCCTCTGTAAACAGCTGAGGCTGGTGCAAACCCTCTGGGTACAGCCAGAAGGAGAGTCATGGAAGAAAAAAAGAGAAATCCCATCAGTGAAACTATGAAATAAAATGAATTGGAGGTGAAGAATTCTCAATTCCTTCCTCAGCACCAGTGCATCATCCAGTGCTCGTTTTCTTACCTGGGGAGATAATTTCTGCAATGGCCATTTTGTATCACAACTGTAGACAATAAAAAGCAGTTCTCTGATCAGATCCTTTCATTTCATAGGGCTGCATGCAGTTCATTCCCAAGTTGAACTCACTAATATAAAAATCATCATTTTTTTTCCATTTTCAGCCCAAACTAAGTGCAGCAAGAAAGGCAGATTCCTCTACAGCATCCCAGCTCCTGAGATGGGCATTTCTCTTGTATCAAACTCCTGCTCAGATTCTAGTTTTATATCCTAGGTGGACGTTTCTCTCTGTTGACATTTCAGGTTGAACATATTTCTGCTGCTGCTGCATGTGACTCACACGTCTCTGTTTATAGGAAGCCTGTGTATTGTGCTCTGATCTCTGTAAAAAAAACATTTTGAAAGTTAAACCTCCTTCCCCCTGCATGTTATGGGTCACTTTTCTGCTAATGCATGGAGGGACAGAACCCATGCAGACAACAGTGTTGTTTAAAAAAAACCCAAAGCAAACACCAAGGGAGAGAAGAAGGTTGAAGTGAAGTTGCTCATCACTGTACATTCTTTTTTCTTACATATAATACAAGTCTTTCAAGGGCAATAAAATGTTACTTTAGTTTGATTCTCAGAACTACTGAGATTGTGTCATCTCTTAGTGTCAGAGGAGAGAAGAGACAAACATCAACAGTCATTTAAAAGAAAAAAAAGAGTTGCTAAGTGGTTGGAGAAGAGCCTGGAGAGCAGAGAGGCTGTGCTGCAGCCACTGCCCTGGCCTCCAGCCCCAGTGCTCCTCGGGCTGTGGGGTGTCTTGCCCCTGCTGAGCTGCCTTCTGGGGGCTTCAGTCAGTCTGAAATACCTGCAGTGTTAACTCTGCTGTGCCTGAGGTGTTCCAGCTGCTGCTTCTTGGGGAAGGGAATTCATTGACAGAAGCTGGGGAGACAAACCTGCTGTGTGGGAACGTGGCCTGCCTGTTGGGTTAAGATGCACATTATTGTGCCCAAACTAAAAACCAATAAACCACTCAACTCGGGGGTTGTTTCCCCTCTATCTTGGTGTTCCAGTCACAAGGCAGGACTGGATTTTGCCAGGCACTTGCTGAAGTGCAGAAGAGAGAGAAGCCCACTGGTGGGACTCAGAGTCTTGCCTCTGCAGCTGCCTTGGTGCTGCAGGACCCTGCACAGGAGACAGGGGAAGGGAGCTCAGCCCTGAGCCAGCTGCCCCTGGGCCCTGCAGGGACCTGAAAGACAAGCAATGCATTGATTTGGTCAAGGTGGTTTTCTACACCAACAGTTATCAGCAATTAAAAAGATGAAACCATTGGACAAGTTTGTGGACGAGGAGCAAGATGCAGATTAAAAAAGAAAATATTAAATGCCCAGTGTAACTCAGCAAGTGCAAATAAAACTGCTTCTTGAGCAAAGTGCATATGACAAATGTGAATTTTGACTTCTTTCTGCTTCAGGAAGATCAGAGCACTCTGCATAATCACAGATTTATTCCATTGCTGGGAAAACAAGACCCAGGGGACAGTTTCAGTTTAGCACTGGGAGAATATCTCAAATCCCCAGTCACAGGGAGACACTAGTACACTTCTAGCAGGTGGATGTAAAAAAAAAAATAATCTATGTTTTCAGCTGCATCTGTATCTGTGCATGCACACAACTCTGATACCCAGCAGCATTGTGGGGAACACCCACTGCCTGTGGAAGACCCGAGGCAGTGAATAAGCCTCCTCTTAAAAACACCAGGAAAAGCAGCTGAGTGTTCACGTCATTTCCCATTCCTGACTCCACACAAACACAACAGTCACTTCCTTGCAGGGCAGCAGGATTCTCAGCAGACAGGAGGGCTGCAGATCATCCAGCACAGAGAACCATCTTGTTTACCCAGAGCCTGCTGTGGCAGNGTGGGGCTTTTGGGTACCAGTTCATTTCACCAGGGATCATGGAGCTCCCCCTGACACTGGGGTATCCTGGAACAGCCCCAGTCCCCACAGAGGGAAATGCTGAGCTGCTGCTGCTGCTCCTCACAGCATGACTCAGGAAGACAACCAAAATGCCATCAGATGCTGACAGTCTCTTCAAGCTGCTCAACAGTGGCATTTGCAGCAGCTCCAAGAGAAGCCCATGCACACATCTGTGCCTTCAAAACCTTCTTGGAATCAACTAGCTGAGAGCTGTCAAAGCCAATCACCTTTTTCACTGTAAGTTCGTGTGGAGGGAGGATCTGATCACCAACAAGCTTCAACTGGAAAGGGGCTGCCAAAGAGGTTTGCAATAAACCACCATATCTTAGCCCTCATTTGTCAATGTCTGTTTAGGAGACCTGGCTTTCCTCAGAACAGCTCTCCTGCTAAATGCCAAGTTCCATCACCCTTTTCCTTTGTCAGGAGCATGACTCTCACACTTCAGGTTTATGTGCATAGCTAATCCAGCCCACTGGAAGGGCAAGGCTACAGAAGGGAACTTGCCTGAGCCCGTAAACCAGATCCAGGAATATTTTGTTTACAGGGAAGAGAGCTCTCAGATGCTGAATGATAAATGCTTCAGAGAGCCTGTGGTGATCCAGGGCAACCTCAACATTCAGGGACCAAGCTGTACAGATCTTAAAAAAAACCTCCAAACCCCAATGTTAAATCACATTCTCTGCCATAGTTTGAGTTCTGGGGTCAGAGCAGCTCAGGTGCTTTGCTCTTTGTACAAGACCCTCCCAGCCAATAGAAGCAGTAAGGGCACAGGCTGCAATACAAACCAGTAAGGGCACAGGCTGCAATACAAACCAGTAAGGGCACAGGCTGCAATACAAACCAGTAAGGGCACAGGCTGCAATACAAAGCAGGGCTGAGTGATCTTGGATCTGATCCTCCTGCCTGGCTGCGTGCAGAGACAGGGGCTGTGAAAAAAAAGGTTCTTTCCTATGTCCCTGGGAAACTGTGTAGTGCTAGAGCAGGCACCATCTCTTACTAGAGCTGGAGGAGACACATCCAAAGCTAATGATGCTGACAGTGAAGTCTGTCTTCCCTGTAGGCATCACTTGCTGCCTTGGGAAATTAAGGCTGAAGCTGCTGAGTGGAGTGAGGGATGCTGCTGCCAGCAGCATAGCACTTGCTTACTGCTGCTTGACGTAAGCTGGTGAGGGCTGGGAAGCCAACACTACACAGGCTAGCAAGAGCCATTTAAAGATAACAAATAACAAGGGGCCTGGAGACCCTGCACATCAAAAAGCCAACACTGGAGGAGTGAACACGGGTGGCACGTGACATGCACAGCACAACTAAAGCCAAGCTCACTTTTTGGTCTGTTTTAGTCTCCTCCAGAAGCTCTCTGCTGTACACTAACTAGCTGTTTACTTGGGCTAATGAGCTGTAGCTAATGCAGCAGCTCTCAGAAATCTGCAAAGCTCTATAACCATGCTGACAATATAACATGGAGTGAGATGCAGGCAAAGTAAGGCTCTGACACAGAAAAGGAATAATTCCAGCAAGTTGACCACCATGATTACAGCAGCACGACCAAAGCACTGGGTGATGTCCTCACTATGAGGAGACAGGCCAGCAAGGAGGCCACCTGAGCAGCAGGGAATTCCTCTGCTGGGGGATATCAGCTCAGCCACACAACTGCATCAGCCCAGGCCTAACAGACAGGAGATACTGAGAAGAAACAAAGATGACAGATAAAATGCATAAGAAGGACATGGAGTAAAAGAACCAAGAGTCTGCAAAGAGATGTAAATTCATGTTTATAGTTAATTTTTTAAAAAGGTTAATACTCTTCATAGTAACAAAGCACAGTTTACAATAAGAAAGTGAGAAATTCTTATCTAGGAAAATATAGATGCTTTAGGTGGCTTGAGGTACAAACAAAAGGCATCAGATGAGCCTGTGCTTTAACAAACAAGAGAGAAAGAAACCATTAAGAGGCAAATAAAACTCTGCTGTAAGGCTCTGGAATTTTGTGTTCCCATCAACATCACCAAACCCACTAGTGCCTTTCCCTCAGGAATCTGCCAGGAGACTCCAAAATCAAAACTGACTGCTGAAGTGAAAGGATCTGGATTTATTTTTAGCAGGAAGTTTCTCACAGCAATTTCAGCCCTGCACAGCCTGATCTGAGCTGGCTTGAAAGACAACACAGTGCATTGGTTTCTGTGACATGGAAACAGTGCACAATATGCACTTCATGGTTTTGATTTTTTCCCCACACAAGGGGAAGCAGCAATCATGGGAACCACATTCCCAAAGATTAGTACCTCTAGCAAATAACTGCTCCTGCTTGGGCAGCTCTTCCTGCTTAAGTCAACATCCAGCTAAAGTGTAAACATTTACATGTCATTATTAATCATGGAAGGAAGTTTTAAATAAGCACTTTCTAAGGCTTTTTATGAAGCAAGGAGAAGAAAAAGAAGCTAAACGCTCAAAAGAATTTGATAAATAGCAGATTTGGCTGAGGAATCTTCATGGGACTGGGGAAGTCTCACCAGTTCCTTGAGACACACAGGGGAACCAGCAGGTTTTGGTTTAAATACACCCAAATGCCCTGCTCTGAAATGTCTGTTCCCAAGCCAGTTACTGAGAGCCACACAAGGTTATTCTCCTTCAGTGGTTCTTCCCAACCCCCTCCTCCTCCTCCTTCATCCTTCTACCACAAAACCCCAGTGGGAAACAATCCCTTCCAGCAAGTACATGGGGTTTGGGGCTTTTAGATGCAGTAGCTGTCTGCTTGGAGCCCACTGTGGCAGAGGAAAGGCAATTCCTGAGCACCCCCCAGGCTGGCTCTCAGTTGGCCTCCCATCCATCAAACAAGGCTCTCACAGCCAAGATACAGAAATGGGAAGACTCCACTGCTACAGGATGAATAATCACCCAAGACATCCCCTCAGGAATCAGATGCCCAATAAAAAAAAGTGAGGTGACAGTTTTTGCATCCTCTTACCTAGAGGGACTCTTGTGAGCCAAGCACTCCAGATCAGTCAGGTTTTAATTATTGTACTGTGCCTGTAAACACTCAATTACATTTACAAATATTTTAACTCGGTGCTTCCAGGAGAAAAAAGGATCAACTGAAACTCCATCTGCCAGTTGGTTGATGAGAAAGGTTGCTTCAAACAGGATGGGAAGAGCTCACACATTTTCATGATGACTCCTGAAGCTCTCTATTTTAAGTAGATGAGCTACGACTCCAACATATGCAAGAACACAACAGCATAAAGTGAACATTTCTGAAATGCCTACTACTAAGAAATGCACAAGCTGTTCTCTAGCTGGGAGCTCACTAGTGGAGCTCCAGAGGTCACTCCTGCCTTCAGTTGCTTCACCAGCAAGTAATTGCACAACAGCAGCACAACAGAAGCATAACACACATTTATCAATCAAAATATCTGTCTCACCAGCACCAGACTTTGGAGACCTTTTCTGTTTGCACAGGCTGGTGAACATTTACAGTGCAATTCCCTGAAGGTGAAAAGAACAAGTTTAGGATGAAGGTCTTGCACAGATCTCAGGACTAGAGGCAGCTGAGAGAGTTCAGCTCAGCTGGCTTGCTGACAAGACACACAAGACCCCAGCAAGTTAATGTGGGTGATGCATGGGCTCATTTTTCCTGGCACCTGCACCTCTCCTCGTGTGAGGAATCTACTGCTCTGCTAAATGCAGCAACCACCAGTGCCCAGTCCAAAAATACAGTCCCCTGAGCACTGGCACAGTGATCAATGTTCCCTCAGCAGCTCTGGCATTCTGGAGATGGTGGAAGGAAGAAAAACACCCACCAGCTGGCTGGAGACAGGATCTGCCTGCCTACAAATCCTACAGGAGAGCTTTCAAGCAGAGCAGTGAAGTGTTGATCCAAGAGTGACTCTGGACTGGTGCCGTGTGATGGGGAGCAGAATCCCAGAGAGGAACAGCCGCACAGCCCAAGAGCTGCAGGATAAAAGTACTACTTAGAATAATAGACACCTATTACACAGTAAAAAAAATATTTATATAGTAATTCCAATGTGGCCTAAGCAAGCTGCCATTAACTGGCAGGGGCTGCCCAGGGAGGTTGTGGAGTCTCCTGCTCTGGAGACATTCCAGCCCCCCCTGGATCTGTTCCCGGGTGACTTGGTCTAGGTGCCCCTGCTCTGGCAGGGGGGTTGCACTAGATGATCTTCTAGCCCCCTTCCAGCCCCTGACACTCTGTGATCCTGTGAACTCAGAGCTAGAGACACTAGGCTATGAAGTCAGAGCAGTTAAGGAGCATCACAGGCAATGGTCTCAACCATGACCCTTGGTCAAGAAAAGCTTCAGTAGTCACTGCTCATGAAATGTGGAATGAGTAAAGCAGGCAATGCTTACAGCATGAGTTACTGTCTCAAACAGGGCTGGTTATGCACATTTGTAACACCCTATTCCCCCCAAACCAGATGCATTTTGCAGGATAACTGGGTTTCCAAATTCAATATTGCATTTCAGTGGAAAAAAAACCAAACCAACCAACCTTCCATGTGTCCTGACACCAGGGAGCAAAACTGCAGCTTCTTGCTGAGATGCCTTTTTCCACCAGTTGCAAGTGATTTCTGTTTTGCAAAACCAAGGAAAGGAAAGACTGCAGATGTCAAATTCTTTCTCTCTCCTCCAACAACATTTGCTGCTCTGCTACAGCAAACCACAGACTCCCATCCCAACTTCTTCCCAAGAGGGAAGAGCCTCAGCAGCATCCATGAGCCAGCTGTAGCTTCTGTCTTCCCAAGTGTTTGACCACAGCTTCCTCTAGGCATAAACTATGCACACATTTAGCTATTAAAGTCTTTTGAAAATGTTTAGGTTTATTCTTGATGTTCTTCTAGAGCTGTCACAGGACTTTAGGGTAGGAATGCACTAGGCAAACAGAAAAGTGCTGCAGATTTTCAGGCCAACTGAAAATGTAAACTAGACAAAAGTAAACTAAGGTGGAAGTGGCTTACAACAGATACACTGAGTTAAAAAGGAAAGCATTTCATCACAGATGAAAATGAGAATACTCTTACCTCCCAACAATGTGCAGAAACAGCAAAACTCATTTATTTTTCCATTTATTGGCACTTATTTGAAAAATAGCATAAATATTTGACAGAAGAGAGACAATTTGACCCCACACACAACTATTAAAGGCCTCTACTGATGTATCTTTTGAGACTGGCAGAGACACCAGGAGGTTCATTCTTAAGAAATAAGCAAGATTAAAAAAAAATAAAGTCTTGCCCTCAGCACAGAAGAGTGAACACACAGCAGCTCTTTGGCACATACCTGAAATTGTGAAGGGAAACTCTGCTGTGTTAGACCCAGAGCACAGAGCAAACCCAGGGGTGAAGGGCAGCCTGGATTTAAAAGGATCTGCAATCAGCAAGTTGGTGATTACAATAACTTAAGAGGAATTAAATCAGGACTCTTTGCACTTCTGAAGTACTGAACACTAAAAACCTCAGGATTTAATGATTCCAAGCACTATTATTATTTTTCATGTCATCTTACCTGAACCAAGTAAAGCTCTTCAATGCATTCTATTGCCTTTCTGCAACAAGGACAATGCCAACTAGCCACTGGTCCTCATCTCACCAGATCTCTGCACTCCAGATTGTCCATTTCTGATTTTGATGGCTGTTGTTAATCAAAGCTTCATCCATGTGACTCTTTCCCAGCAGAGTTCAGTGGGCTTTTCTCCTACTTGAGCAAGTTTCCATACTTTTCTCACTTTATTACACATTACAAATATTTAGTGTTTAAAAAATAAAAGCTTTTGCTTCAGATTATCAACCTCTCTAGAGAAAAGGCTTCAAAGCACATAGTACAGATGTGCACATGTACAAAGGGGATCCAGCAGGGGAAATTCAACTGCAGCAGTCCACAGGAATCAGCTACCAAAATGAGGTTGCCACTGGAAAATCTGGATCAGACATCTATGGTGGGGTTTGCAGATTTTTCCTCTTGTTTGGGGAACTGCAGAGTTGAGATCAGGATGCCTAAACCTTTTGAAAGACTTCTGAAATGTAGCACAAGAATCCAGAAATCTCTCAGATTACCAAACTGTAGGTTTCCCATCAGCATCTGAAGTTTTCAACAGTAGAAATGACTCCNACTAGATGATCTTCTAGCTCCCTTCCAGCCCCTGACACTCTGTGATCCTGTGAACTCAGAGCTAGAGACACTAGGCTATGAAGTCAGAGCAGTTAAGGAGCATCACAGGCAATGGTCTCAACCATGACCCTTGGTCAAGAAAAGCTTCAGTAGTCACTGCTCATGAAATGTGGAATGAGTAAAGCAGGCAATGCTTACAGCATGAGTTACTGTCTCAAACAGGGCTGGTTATGCACATTTGTAACACCCTATTCCCCCCAAACCAGATGCATTTTGCAGGATAACTGGGTTTCCAAATTCAATATTGCATTTCAGTGGAAAAAAAACCAAACCAACCAACCTTCCATGTGTCCTGACACCAGGGAGCAAAACTGCAGCTTCTTGCTGAGATGCCTTTTTCCACCAGTTGCAAGTGATTTCTGTTTTGCAAAACCAAGGAAAGGAAAGACTGCAGATGTCAAATTCTTTCTCTCTCCTCCAACAACATTTGCTGCTCTGCTACAGCAAACCACAGACTCCCATCCCAACTTCTTCCCAAGAGGGAAGAGCCTCAGCAGCATCCATGAGCCAGCTGTAGCTTCTGTCTTCCCAAGTGTTTGACCACAGCTTCCTCTAGGCATAAACTATGCACACATTTAGCTATTAAAGTCTTTTGAAAATGTTTAGGTTTATTCTTGATGTTCTTCTAGAGCTGTCACAGGACTTTAGGGTAGGAATGCACTAGGCAAACAGAAAAGTGCTGCAGATTTTCAGGCCAACTGAAAATGTAAACTAGACAAAAGTAAACTAAGGTGGAAGTGGCTTACAACAGATACACTGAGTTAAAAAGGAAAGCATTTCATCACAGATGAAAATGAGAATACTCTTACCTCCCAACAATGTGCAGAAACAGCAAAACTCATTTATTTTTCCATTTATTGGCACTTATTTGAAAAATAGCATAAATATTTGACAGAAGAGAGACAATTTGACCCCACACACAACTATTAAAGGCCTCTACTGATGTATCTTTTGAGACTGGCAGAGACACCAGGAGGTTCATTCTTAAGAAATAAGCAAGATTAAAAAAAAATAAAGTCTTGCCCTCAGCACAGAAGAGTGAACACACAGCAGCTCTTTGGCACATACCTGAAATTGTGAAGGGAAACTCTGCTGTGTTAGACCCAGAGCACAGAGCAAACCCAGGGGTGAAGGGCAGCCTGGATTTAAAAGGATCTGCAATCAGCAAGTTGGTGATTACAATAACTTAAGAGGAATTAAATCAGGACTCTTTGCACTTCTGAAGTACTGAACACTAAAAACCTCAGGATTTAATGATTCCAAGCACTATTATTATTTTTCATGTCATCTTACCTGAACCAAGTAAAGCTCTTCAATGCATTCTATTGCCTTTCTGCAACAAGGACAATGCCAACTAGCCACTGGTCCTCATCTCACCAGATCTCTGCACTCCAGATTGTCCATTTCTGATTTTGATGGCTGTTGTTAATCAAAGCTTCATCCATGTGACTCTTTCCCAGCAGAGTTCAGTGGGCTTTTCTCCTACTTGAGCAAGTTTCCATACTTTTCTCACTTTATTACACATTACAAATATTTAGTGTTTAAAAAATAAAAGCTTTTGCTTCAGATTATCAACCTCTCTAGAGAAAAGGCTTCAAAGCACATAGTACAGATGTGCACATGTACAAAGGGGATCCAGCAGGGGAAATTCAACTGCAGCAGTCCACAGGAATCAGCTACCAAAATGAGGTTGCCACTGGAAAATCTGGATCAGACATCTATGGTGGGGTTTGCAGATTTTTCCTCTTGTTTGGGGAACTGCAGAGTTGAGATCAGGATGCCTAAACCTTTTGAAAGACTTCTGAAATGTAGCACAAGAATCCAGAAATCTCTCAGATTACCAAACTGTAGGTTTCCCATCAGCATCTGAAGTTTTCAACAGTAGAAATGACTCCATGCCACTGCTTGAGGAGGTGACACCAGGAGATGAAGCAGATGAAACATGGATTGCCTCAGACTGTAGAAAGGCATTCCTGATCCCTCACTATCCCACAAAAGTCATAGATGAGGATGAATACTGTCTGTTCAAATAATGCACTTCTGAAATACTAATTACTAAACCCTCAAATTTAATATTTGGTTCCAAACACTATTACTATTTTTCATTGATAGAGCATCTACCTCTCTAAAACATCATCTAAATGGGGAAGAAAAAAGCAAATAATACAAAACCCCAGAAAAATGTTCCACACTTCACTTGGAATTAGTCACAACAGCAGTCACAATCATGAAGAAAATCCAACATATCCACCTGATCAATCACCAACTTCTTCTGCCATCTCTGAGAACACAAAATTGATGACCAGCCAATTGTAACAGAACATGAGTCAGCTCCCCAATATTCCCCCTTTCATATGAAGAAGCAAAAAAAAAATATAAATAACTAACACTCATGGAATAAAAACAAATTAGTAAACTGCTTCACTGGTCTGGGACTGAGGACAGAAGTGAGTTGTCTCCATAAGCACCACGTGGTGCTGGTGAGGGCACCATCCCTCAGTGGATTGAGAGCCATGTGGTCTGCAAGCAGAAGGTCCATGCAGTGCTCCTAACTTGGGCCAGGAAGGTGATGTCCATTGTCATTCAGCTTCTTACTCATGTTAGCATCAAATATATTTGCAATTCAAATGCTTACTGTATTTTAGTAAATGTCATAGAAATCACTAGAAAGGTGAATTCCTCCTCAAGGAACTATTCTGGAAGTTTTCTAGAAATCATGACATTTCTGGAAGTTCCTATGAGGAACAGAATCAGTTACACACACCAGAAAGTCTTGCCAAACCAGCCTGTTTCTTGGTGTCCATCAGCAAACTTCTGCTTCTCAATTAATAGGTAATTTAGCTGTAAGATCTACTGGTAAAAAAGGAGATCTGGAGTCAGAGACTGGAGAGTTTGTGCTGGTGCCCACTTCAGCTGGAGAGTCACAGGAAGAGCCTGTGCTGCTTCTGGTGTCATCCAGAGCCTGTGCTGGCACACTGCAAAGACAGGAACATGAGGACAGGAGCTGCAGGACTCTGAGGAGCTGTAAATAACTTGCTTCCATTCATTCAGCAGTTTAAAAACACACATCTCTGAAGGAACAGTGAGCTCTGTGACTGGAAATAAATCCACAAGTACACACCTTGCAGCCATGTCCCAGCACACAGCTGACATTCTGCCAGTTCCCCCCAGTTCTCCCCTTCAGCTCACCCAGGAATGGTACAGATGAGCAGCAGAGCAATTCACTGCAAGCTCTACCCCACCTAACATACATCCAGAGACTTCTTTTTGCCAGGAGAGGCAGTGATAAACCTGTCCCCAGTTGTATCACTGACTCTGTGTTTCACAGAACACTAAATGGATTTCCCAACCACTGCACTGGATTGCTCATAGATTCATAGATATTAGGGGTTGGAAGGGAGCTAGAAGATCATCTAGTCCAACCCCCCTGCCAGAGCAGGGGCACCTAGACCAAGTCACCCAGGAACAGATCCAGGCAGGTCTTAAGTGTCTCCAGAGATGGAGACTCAGACAACTTGCTGACTCCCTACCCCTGGAAACACTGCAGGGCAGGTCAGCTGGGGCTCTGAGCAAACTGCTCTTGCTGAACATGTCCCTTCTCACAGCAAGGAGGTTGGACTAGATGGTCTTTAAAGGTCCCTTTCAACCCACAGCATTCTGTGGGTGACCTGTGACCAGTGAGAGCATCAAATTGTTTTGAAAAGGACCATCAAATGCAAGATGAGCAAAAAACTTGCACTGCTGTGCCTGCTGTGAATAGGGTGTGCAAAAAAGCTGTGTTTTTCAAGTACCTTTAAAGCACTTGACTCTTGCCACAGCAGTGGGCTCAAAGCTTGTACACATTAGCTGGGAGGCAACAAGGACAGGGCACTGTGCACAACCCTGCCTTGAGAGCTGTGGGGGGCACACCCTGGGTATTATTAACCTACTGACTAAAATATTACATCAAATCCCTGCTATTTCAAGGCACTACAATTTTTAACATAGTGCTTTTTATCTCCTCCCAGCAGGGAGGGGCAGACAGACTAACTTTCCTACTTGACTAAGCACAAGGGGAAAAAAAACCCAACAAATCAAAACAAAACAAACTAATCATCCCACAGGGTGATTAGCAATCCACTGACTGCAGCTTGAAACATGCCAGCCATGAGGCATCTGCTCCTAAACATGCTCAACTGCCAGGCACATGAAGCAGATCAACAGCCAGTCCCAGGAACTGGGAAACTCAGTGAATATTACTGCCTGTGCTGGACTGAATACTGAGAGAACCTCAGGGCTGCAAAATTAAGAGCTGTCTGTATGAAAAATGAAACAAAAAGCACCAAATCAAACCCAAAGCAGCTTCAGGCATAACCATTAGTAAATGAAAAAAAGAAATGTAATGCTTCTGATGAAATCAACACAAATAGCACAGCATTTACCATCCCCCAAGGTCTGGCTGATGTGAAGCTTCAGGGGAAAGCATGTTGGTGGATCCTTGGAATAGTCTTTTTGGGTGATCTTCTATCTCTGTTACACCTTTGGTAAAAGACAGAGGCATGATAAAAAATTTGCTACTCAGTGAAACTAAACAGTGAAACTGAAAATCTGCTTTTAGTGTACAGAGCAAACACAACAGAGGTTCATACATAGAGCAAGCCTTATTTTATATGTAAAACAAGTTTAATGCTGAAGTTTGAAAGACTGTCTATATCTTGGGAAACATTTCAGTCTGAGCTTCAGCAGCATTTAGTGAGCTATGAACTGGGGTTTATAGATAAATTATTCTTCAGTAGCATTATTTTTTTGTTTGTTTCAGTTTATTCAGCTATCAGTTCACTAACAGAGAAGGTGAAAATGAGGAAAGCTTGTTTTCCTTCTGCAATTAATAAAAAAAATGTCCAGGATTATCATGACACTTATAGATTGACTTTCATTTCCAAATACTCTAAAAGAATGGAGGACAGATATATGTTTAAATAGGCTATGGCAGAACTCAGATGAAAGTATTTTAAAAGCTGTCTCAAGAGCCAGAAATGTTCTGTGACCAGATGGAATAAAATAACCAGAAATTAAACTTGAAGAATAATGTAGAAAGAGCAATATTCCCCATTCAGCTGTCAAGTGTCCACCAGGTCTCTGCACCAGTTTTGGGTTTTCAAGAGTGATTTCAAATCTACAGTGCACTTCATTAGCAGGACATTCAACATTTTCTATTTCAAGTAAAGATACCTATAGTTGTATTTCTTGTTTTAAGGGCATTTTATCAGTTATCAGATGTAGATGATGTCAGCAATGGAGAGGGATCAGGACAGGAAAAATATCAGCTTTATGGAATAGTGAAATAAGTGCCCACTTGTAGAAGAGGTGCTACACACAAACATCTGGAGGTTTCCAATGACTGGGCATGTCAGTTGTGTCACCCAGGTTCCAGAGCTGGCTGCTCATTTCTGCACCCAGAGTCTTGTGGGAATGTAAAGAGCACTTGTGGGAAGTCTTGTTTGATCCCTATGAACAGTTCTATTTATTTGATCATCTGTAATCTAGTTCTAATCACTCTGAAGCATCAGCCAACTGAAGAGAGTTATGAAGGATAGGAAATTAAGTGTAGCCTGTTGTTCTTGGCTGAACCCAAGTACTGTACCTTTTCTTTTTATTGAGCCAAGGACACTTGGTCGAATGCAGTTAATTGGACTCTGGCTTCTCCTGCTGAAAGAAGGTATGTGCTATAAGATATCACCATTAATAAAGCAAGGCTGAAACATAAAGAATCAAAAAATAATAAACTTTTAAGTGGAAAACCCTAAGGATAGGCATATAGGCATTAAAACAACTTATCCAAATAAGTTTGGTTGGTTGGTTTGTTTTTTTTCTCTGAAGAAAGATCAGAAAGCACAGACTTTAGCAGAAAGTTTATTAACATTATTTCCTACCTGGGGCAGTCTAAGAGCTCACATCTGGGCACTGAATAGATCTTAGCTGACAGGCAGGACTTTGCTGAACTGATAGAGCCTGACATAATGTAACTGCTCAAAACAACACCAATGCAAGTAAAACCAGAACTGGGAACAAACACTAGATGTTTGTTTCCCTTAGAATTAAAAATATTACTTAAGATGTGATTTTCTATTGACACAATCTGGGACTTACCTTGAAAATCTCCTTGTTGGACTTGGGCTGGGGCTTGGAGGTAATCCACTGCTGCTCACCAGACTTTGCAAAGATGGGGAGAAACATTGCTGAGGGTAAAACAGTTTGTGTTACTTCTACAAAGACTGTGGCACTCCCTCATGATAACAACTGATCTTTATCACAGGTAAATAAGGAACCCACTATCAACTGAAGCAGCCAGTCACTATGGCTGGGTATGCTGAGATACCACTTATTATTGAGAAAATAAATAAAATTAAATTAAAAAAAGAATAAAAATAAATAAAATAAAAACAAAAACAAAGTAGTAAACCATTGGACAGATTCCATTTTCATGCAGAATATATGCAAGCTGACAAGGATTTATTTCACCATAGCCTGGTTAAACAAATGATGGTTCATAAAATAAGAATGTATTCCCCCTTCCTCTTATTCCAAGAGGAAGGCAAAAAGAAAAAGGTTTATTAACCACAGATTAACAGTTTAACACTCCACAAAAACACACATGCACAAGATGTGCAACTGTCAACTGGTATTTTCTGGTTTGAGGTTTTAAGGTTTTTTTATTCTCTAGTTTCTAGTTTGCACCTGAAGCAGAAAGCAGCAGGTGGCTCCACCTTTTGCCACTAACTCTGCTAAATTTCTTTAGCACTACTGAAGATAAAAATCATTACCACTTTTTGCTCACCTTCCCTATTCCTCTGGTAGGTGAAGGAGCTGGAGAAACTGGGACAAAATCCACTTGCTTTGGTGATGATGACTTCTCAAAATCATTGTTGCTCTGTGGACAGCACATGCAAGAGTCTGTGACCAAATCAACACCTTCACATGGCAAGGACTGAACAGGGTGGAATGGAGTCAGATTCCAGAGTTATCCTCCTTCATAATAATAATTTTTAGGGAGGCATTTATGAGCTTACACTTAACACAACCTTAAAGACTAGCTGGTGAGTAGTAGAACATGGAAGGAAATCTGAAGAGGCAGACATCCACACAGCCCAAGGAACCCATGGGTAGCCTTGAACTGCTAATTCCATGCCTTGCTAGGGTGAAAAAGTGCTGATCAAAAGCAGTGATACTCTAACACCTTAATTGCAGAAACTAGAAAAGAAAATGTTGATATGAGAGAGTCTCTAGTGTCCTGAGACTGATAATAGAAACACAAATTAAAGCATGAATGCATTACCAGGCTCAAGCTCTCCTCCCATGAGTGGCTCATCTGCATTGCTACTTGCACTTCTCTATAAAGAAGAAAAGAAATGTATTGTCCCAGGCCCATGGAAGGCTGCATTCAGTATTCTACTTTGCTTTCCTGCTCACCTTTCACGTACTGTTTCTCTGTTCATCAAATTCATTCCTTCTTCCTAAATTATTAGATGAAAAAAATCAGACCCAAAAAAGAGAAGGGAAAAAAAAAATAAATCAGAAAATTGTTTCATTTCACTAAAATTTAATTCAACTTGGTTAAGCAACAATAACCTGAAGGGGAGAGGATGGGCAAGAGAAACCAGCACATGAGATGTGCTTGTGGGAGTTGGTTGTTTCTCAAGCAGCTTTATTTTCCTTACTATTGTAGTTCCAAAACTGAACAGTGCCAATATGAACCAAAACTTCTGCACACCCTAGAATATCTTTAGGAGTCTTGCACAACAGGATCACACAAAGTGGATTCTTACCTTATTGTATGGATTGGTAACTAACCAGGCACTAGTCAGCATTTCATTTGCAGTGCAGTGCACAATTAATCTGGGATTTAGTGGTGTGTTTGCCTTTTTTTTTCCCTAAAACATCCATTAAAATATTATTAAAATGGATCAAAGATGTGAAATTAAACTAAACTAACCAAGTTTGTACTTCAACTTGGGTTAATGTGCCCTGAGGTAGACACCAGTCCCTACACTACCCAGTCTGTGAAGTAGATTCCCCAGTCCAGCTCAAAAGTGAAAATTCAACTAAATATCTTCACAATCTTCATCACATATAAGAAGAATCCAACTAACACAGTTCAACTGTGGGATTATTTGCTAAAATTTGAAAGACATCAGAAATAAGTCTCACATCTTCCCATCTAGTAAGTATGCAGGACATGGAATTTCAGCTTGGGAATGATCAAACTTGAATTAGGAAAGGTTTTGGGTTTTTTTTTTTGTTTTTTTTTTGGTGTTTTTTTTGGTGTTTTTTTTTTCTTTAATTATGTGTGGAAAAAATCTGAATACAGAAGTATTAAAAAGAAAAAAATCATCAAACTCTTACTTCATGTAANCGGGTGCTGGGGACACGGATGGGAGAGGATGGCACCAACTGCAAAACAAAGCCCCATGAAACATTTAGAAACCACAGGAGCAGGAAGGAAAGGTGCAGGAACCTTAGTAACCATTCTGTAGTGCCACCCCAAAGTCAAAATAAAACCCCACAATGTTCCTGGGTTCGTTGTCATGATGCATTTCTATCTCACACTGCTTTGGAGGCTTGAAAATGAGAATTGGCATCAGAGTGGTTTTGATTTGCAGGCAATGGAACTCACAGCCTTTGGGCTACATGATGCCACCCTTGATATTTATGGTTGCATAAATACCTTTATTTAAGTGATCTAAAGTATTTTCATTTAAGTGAAAAGGCTCCACAACAGATCCTTTAAAAATACAAAGCAACACACAGTGCAAAATGTTCCTGGATTGTTATCTGTTAATTAACAACTATGACNATCCAGCAACACAGCCTCAGCAGCTCATCTTCTTGCTCCCATCACATTTACATATTAATCCTAAGGGGTTTTTATAGTGATAAAAACAGCTCTACTGCTGACTCAAGTGCTTCAGCCACTTTAAGCCAGTAAATTATTTCCATGATGAAAGCCAGCAATTATTTTCTTCAGCATTACTATGCCTGCACCTTAAATATCTGAGGTGGAGGGCAGAAGTGCCTTCTGTCACTTCACACATCACACTCTGGAAATACTGCCTGAAGCATTGAACTGTTTTCTTTTCACCCTGTAAAAAGCCACTCCACTGAAAAACTAGCAAGCTAAAAAAAAATTAATAAAAATAATTTAAAAATCCAGTCTCTTTGAGGCAATTTCTAAGCATTCCACTTTCAAGAAGCTGACATCTAAGATGGAGGAGCCAGAAGAGTCTGAGCTTGTTTGATTTTGAGACCTGAGTCTGCAGACTGGGCTGTGTCTGCTAGCAGTGCTATTTAAACCTACTCAGATATTTGCCACCCCACCCCCCTTCCTAAGTGTTTGCTCTTGTGCCCTTCCCCCCCTGCTCATGCTGTGACAGCACAAGTACAGTGATCTGGATAAGAAAATTATACAGATGAAAAATAGCCCAGCCAGAACAGCCCTTGGAAGGGTAACAGAGTTAAATCCCATCCTCATGGTTTCACAATTCCTGTGAAATCTGAGAGGATGTCACTAAAAATGTTTTTTTCTTAGCTTTACATCAAAATCTCACTGGAATACTATGATCTAAAACTTGATACTCAAACCAAAGTAATTAAAAGTGATTATTTTCTTAAAATATGATTCCCTTTCATGCATTTACCATCTCTCCAATGTTTGACTCTCAGTTGACTTTTGATATTCAGGGATCAGAAATTCAAAGCTAAGCCTTGAATAGTGCTTTAACTTCTCTGTAAAATGACAAGCCCTGTAAAAACCCAGGTGTCTTTTTAACATGGATGTGCATACAGCAAGTGAGGTTGGTGGTATTACTGTTTATNTTTTTTTTTTTAGCCAGAGTCCTTCCTTATCCAGTTCATTTTCTGGCTGCACAAAATTCTTGTGCCAACACAAGTTAAGGAACACTCTGTTATTGGCTCTGAATATTTACCCTGGCACCACTGCCAAAAACTTGGTGAAACTTTACCCTAAGGGTTTATGTTAAAGGCTTGCTTTATAAAATGTCCATCTGAAGGCTGCTCTTGCTGCTCAAATCTTCTTCTCACCATCAAATGTCTTCTACTTTAAATTTAGAACTCTGCAGGCAAGATACAACCTTTAGTTTTCAAAGCACCTTCAAGTGATGACTGCAGCAGAATGTAGTAGTTTCAAAGTAAATTTTATAGCCATTTGAAGGGCATGACTCAACTGAAAAAAAAACCCAACAAAATCCACTAATCACCTATTAAAAAACCCTCAAAATAATAAAGTGTCAGTGCTCACCTGCTTGATCTGGTGAAGGCGGGTGCTGGGGACACGGATGGGAGAGGATGGCACCAACTGCAAAACAAAGCCCCATGAAACATTTAGAAACCACAGGAGCAGGAAGGAAAGGTGCAGGAACCTTAGTAACCATTCTGTAGTGCCACCCCAAAGTCAAAATAAAACCCCACAATGTTCCTGGGTTCGTTGTCATGATGCATTTCTATCTCACACTGCTTTGGAGGCTTGAAAATGAGAATTGGCATCAGAGTGGTTTTGATTTGCAGGCAATGGAACTCACAGCCTTTGGGCTACATGATGCCACCCTTGATATTTATGGTTGCATAAATACCTTTATTTAAGTGATCTAAAGTATTTTCATTTAAGTGAAAAGGCTCCACAACAGATCCTTTAAAAATACAAAGCAACACACAGTGCAAAATGTTCCTGGATTGTTATCTGTTAATTAACAACTATGACAGGTGAAAAAAGCCCCCCAAAAACAGCCCTTGGAAGGGTAACAGAGTTAAATCCCATCCTCATGGTTTCACAATTCCTGTGAAATCTGAGAGGATGTCACTAAAAATGTTTTTTTCTTAGCTTTACATCAAAATCTCACTGGAATACTATGATCTAAAACTTGATACTCAAACCAAAGTAATTAAAAGTGATTATTTTCTTAAAATATGATTCCCTTTCATGCATTTACCATCTCTCCAATGTTTGACTCTCAGTTGACTTTTGATATTCAGGGATCAGAAATTCAAAGCTAAGCCTTGAATAGTGCTTTAACTTCTCTGTAAAATGACAAGCCCTGTAAAAACCCAGGTGTCTTTTTAACATGGATGTGCATACAGCAAGTGAGGTTGGTGGTATTACTGTTTATATTTATTTT
>VYZU01025760.1:0-25048 GCA_013401355.1 Ceyx cyanopectus | reverse complement strand
GACGGGGGCGGGCTGAGGAGATCGAACAGCGCCCCCCTGATCCACGGGCTCAGGTGAGCGCGGCCCGGCCCGCGGCGGCAGCGGGGCCCGCACCGGGGCGGGACTCAGTGGCAGCTGCGTTCGCGCCCCCCCGGAGTTCCCTGTTCTCTGGGACTCGGCCTCTTGAGCAGCCCCTCTCGCCGCTCCCGCAGCCAGCCGGCCTCCTGCCGCTCCCGCAGCCGCCAAGCCCCGCTGCTGGCCGCGCTTCGTGCTCCCCCCCTGCCCCGCGCTGATGGGGGGGCCTCCGAAACCTTGGCTTGTTTCTCGCAAAGCTCCCGTGGTGGTTTCTTCTCGTGACTGGGTCTCGGCGGCTTGTCTGGAGGAACGTGCTCGCCGGGCTTCCCCGGCGAAAGCCGCGCTGCTCTTGGAATCAAACGGTTCTTTCCCGTGCTCAGCGTGTGGCACCGCATTGTGTAGTTTAAAGCAAAACGCACCTTTAGAAAGTTTTTTCGCAACCCCCTTTTTTTTTTTATCTCCCCCTTCTCCAGTGACAACTCGCAGGTTTTTCAGCCCTACGTGCTGCGAACTCGCAGGAACAGCACAACAGTTATGAGCCGGCACAGTATGGTAAGGAATCTGAAGCACGTTATGTTTACACATAGCTAGGAATAATTGGTCTGGAGAAATGAAGTTAAACTTGATTTGTAGTTGCACTAAGCATCCTAGCAAGTCTCCGGGCTTTTTTTTTTTTTCACCTGTAAGTGCAGCCTACAAGGAAATAACACTGGTGTGTTCCCCCAGGAGACAACAGTGGCTGAAGCTGTGAGTGATTAACTCTTTCAGCACACTCTTAATTTGGACGTGGCCATGTGTTGGAATGGAAAACTGCTGTCTTAATTAAAAGTAAAAATATTAAAAGTATTAAAAGTCTTCGAAGGGTGTTTGTTGTAAAAATGAAAAAATAGTCACAAGGTTTTGTTGACCCTCTTATTTGACACAACCACTCTTTTTTGGTTGGCTGTTGTTTGGTTGGTTTCCAAAGGCTGAACACAGTAAATAATGTGAAAAAGAGTAATTTATTTGCTGGGTGATATTCTGCCCTCTGTTACAGAAGTCTGTTAGTGTACAGTACTGCAGTTGTTGAACTCATCAAAGATGATGGTTTGGTTTTTTTTCACCCTTTTCTTGCCAGCTTGGGGATCTACATGTTCTTTTCCACTAGAATTTTTTTTTCTCATGTGAGGGTAGTGAAGATTGCTGGTTTTCTCCAAACCTGTGGGACTCAGAAGTTCAGAAATAGGTTTCTTCTGATGAGAAAAAGTAAGGTGGAGCTTTAGTTCAAAATCTTCTGAGGCAACATTTATTAAAAATAAAAATCCATCATTTTGGAATTCAAACTAGTAGGTGTTGCAGTAGACACATGGACATCCTGAGTGGGAACTGTTGGCCCATTGGTCTGTGGTGAGAGCCCAAGTTTCAGAGGAATTAGGTGCATAATATTGTATACAATGGGGAAAATGGCACCTAAAAGTCAACTTCTAGGGAGTGTTGCTGAAGACTGAGCTGAAAGATTGAGATTTCTCCTTTGTAAGAGCCAAGCAGTTGAGTTAAATTAATAGGAGTTTGCCTTCTTGCTCTAGGCAGTAGGAATCACATAATGTTCATGGTTTCATTTACTCTGTCACCCATCTGAATGGCACATGTCACTATTTGTGCCTTTGAGGTGCTGAGCAGTATCTGGTTGCAGGTCAGATCTGCCCCTTGCTGGGTGATAGAATTAATTAGTACAAGTCTTTTAAAGTTCAGCTTTTTTTCTTTCTGCACTGGAGTTCTCCACAGGTAGCTGTGCAGCTCATTTTTAATTCACTAAGAATGTGGGTGATGGCAAATAAGAAGTGTGCAAGTTCTTGGGGTGTGATTAAATCACTGTGTCTGTCACTCTCTTTTTTTCAGTTGTTGTCATCATCTCCTATTCGTATTCCTAGCAGCAGACTTCATCAGATCAGAAGGGTGAGTGTAGTTTTTATCTGCATGTTTAGTAACAGAATGAAAAGTATTATATAATAATACTGAAGTACTTACATAATGGCAGTTTCTCTCCTATTGAGTTTTTCAAGGGCTAGAGGAAATGGAGTCTTTTTTAAGACTTAATTTCAACAAGGAAGTGTCCTTGCAAGGCTTATTGTTGTCATCTTTAAACTGCTTTGCAATTCTGAAGTGTTGATTCATTCAAGAGAAGCAGGGAGCTGGGCTGGTAGCAGCCTGTTCTGTCTGGAGTGGTCCTACTGTTCATATTTCAGTTCCAGTGGCAGATGATTGAATCTTGAGTGTTATTTCAAGTACCTGCAGTGAATTGAATGTTACAGGAAAACTTACAACATTTATCTCCTGCAGGAGGAAGGAGTGGATTTAATGAACAGGGAAACAGCACATGAAAGGTGAGTGTTATTGAAACAAGATGATAAAATAGCCAGAATTGTCTTTTTTTGTAGCTACTGATGGGATTTTTTTCTTTGTGTGTTCCAGGGAAGTGCAAACAGCAATGCAGATAAGCCAGTCATGGGAGGAAAGCTTGAGCCTGGTAATCACTTTATAGATATTTCCTATTTAATTCTATTTTTACAGTCAACTGATGAATTGAAGGGAAAGAGAGGCATTAACTGGGAAAAATAATTTAAGAAGGGCTGAAGTTCATCTGCTGTAGCAATTTAGTGCATTTGGGCCAATGAGTTCCCATCAGAAGGGTGTGCATTGGATTCTAAGGTGGTGTCCTGTGCCACTGCTGAGTGTGAAACCTTGTGTTTACAGAGTGACAATGACTTGGACAAGTCTGAGAAATCTTCCTCCCCAAAGAGAATAGACTTCATTCCAGTTTCACCTGCACCTTCACCTACCAGAGGAATAGGAAAGGTAGGACAAGTGAAATACCAACCTGAGAGAACATTGGAGAGTTCTAGACCAGGGTGAACTGTGAAGATGTGTAACCTCATAAATTGTTTGAGAGTTTAAAAAAAAACAACAAACCCAAACAGAATCAAAAGAGAAGCCAAAGAACAAAACACCCACTCCCATGTTTTATTTGTTCCTGAGAACTGGATGTCTACCAAAGAGTCAGCAAAGTTTAAGCAGTGTACCAGCTCTGTCACACTGAGACTTTCTGGCTGCTGCTCTGTGTGCAGTGTCTGGAGGAGTTAGGGTTCTGCTTCTGGGGAAGCTGGAAGAGCTCAGAATAATCACATTTGGATATGATCTTCAACTGTGTGAGTGGGGGTATGCTGGGCAAGAAGCACTAGAATTGGAGTGTATCTTATCTGTACAGTAAGAATGTAGGCAAAGACCAGAAGCTGCAGATCTGTGTGGTGAGGAGGATGAAGATATGTGCATCAGTTGAGGAAAGGAAGGAATAAACTCAGTGTGAAGAAGGACTTGGGAGCACTGAATTTGTATTGAATGCTGATGGCAGGTGCTGGAGGAAGGGAAGAGGCCAATTTTGGACAAACTACTTTTTTTCCAGTGAGGATTGTAAACTGAAATGTAGCACAGAATGACTTCTAATTCTGTTTGAAGATGGGCTCCTTGACCTTGCTTTCACCCCCTTTGGGTGAAAAGCTGGGTAAATGTGCTTCTAAAAAAAAAAAACAACTGGGTAAATGTGACACTGATGCTGGCACCTGGTCCTGAGCCTTTGGAATCACCACTGTAGAGCAGTAGTAGGTAACTTGACAAACATTTTTGTGCTTAGTTAAGGGCATTCACATTAGTTATGGCTAAGCTCAGGTGAGCTGCAGAACCACAGATCTAAATACTCTGCTCTACTCTGGACTACAGTGTTCAGTTTTCAGGTCAGGTGTATTTTGAGTAGCTGAGTTTAACAAGTCCCTTGAAAGAAGTGATCCTCAGTACTGTGCTGCTGCTTCTGAATGGGGCAGGAAGAGCAGAAGCAACTGTTCTATTTAGAAAACAGTGTCTCTTTCAATTTCAGGTTGCTTCTGGGTTTGAATTTTGGTTCATTTGAGCATCTTCACATTAGCCAGTATATTTTTGCAACCTAAATTGTAATGCTTGCAAGATTGGATTTGATCATCTCAGCCTTGTTCCATTACTAGCCTTTCTGTAACTGGAGTTGTTTGGAGGGTGGAAGAAAACAGACCTAAGTATTTAAAAAGCTATTCTGAAGTGTCTTACTGTGACTTTCTCTGCAGCAATGTTTCTCACCATCACTGCAGATGTTTGTGAGCAGCAATGGGTTGCCTCCCAGTCCCATTCCCAGCCCAACAAGGAGATTCTCCAAGTAAGTAACACCTGCAAGTAGCAGGTATACCTTGCCTTGAATTCCCAGGCTAGCACAAAGGTTAGTTAAAGCTGATGTTAAGGCATTAAGGGACTTTAGTTTTACAATAGTTGAAGTAATGGCACATAGAAATGCTCTGAAAATTCAGCCTTTTCCAATGGTAGGCATGTGGGTGCTCTTAAAAGAACATGTCAACTTCAAACTAGACTTGGTAGCCTGTGTGGAAATTCCTAGGTACCTCAAATGAACTTTGCCAGCATTTCAATTGATATAAATCATACAGTTAATAAATGGATTGAAATTAGGAGGTGATGTACTAAGGGAAGGAGAAAACCCTGGAAAACTTACTACAACTTTGTGTGGCAGATTATCAGCTCTAAGAGGCATCAGTTCTGTGTTACCTGGTTTTAGATTCCCTAAGCACTTCAGTTGCTCAGGAATAATTCTAAAGCACATTTCACATGACATGGTTGTGTTCATTTGCTGGGTTATGGGGCTGTTCAGACTTGGAACCTTTACAGCCTGACTGAGTGTCAGTATTCTCTCCCTAGCAGAAGGAGTCAAAGTCCAATCAACTGCATCAGGCCCAGTGTTCTTGGCCCCATTAAAAGAAAAGGTATGTTTATTTGCATTATCAGATGCTCTAATATGGCTGCAGCTTTGCAGCAGGATATGTTTCTTTCTCTTCCCTTTTGCCATTGTTGTTTGCCAGTTGTAACTTAAAAATACAGTGTAGAGCAGCCAGTCTAAAGCACAAGAATGGAGAACTTGAAAAGCTCTTATTGCCTGAGAGAGGCAAACTTTATTACATGTCAAATTAAGTGTTATGAATATTTGTAAGCCCTGACATTCCTAAGATTACCACTGTACAGTGCACACACCCTTCAGATCATCTTAGGAATGTTGCTTATCATGCAGTATCTTCTAAACTTAGCACTGAATGTTTGTTTTCACTCTGAAAGTTCAGAAGGGGAGTGTTTAGAGAAATGGAATAGATCAGTGCCCTTTCCTCCTGAAGGGGGAAATCTGCATTCCTTCCTGGAAGTATTCCATGGTAGGATGGTCAATTTCCATCCCAACAAATCTCCATAGTGGGACTGTAAGACTGAGATATTTACAAGATGCTTATCCTTTCTGCATTTCTTCTAATTTAGACATTCTTAACTGTATCAAAGGCATGTCCTTTTATTTTACAAGACTTATTTAGCCTTTGAGAACAGTTACTATTGTTGGTTTTTTTCAGAATTGCTTTTCCTATCAGCTAAAGAGCATTGCCTGATTTCCCTTGGATTGACAGGCATGTTTTCTCACAGATGGCAATTCTGTCTTGGCTGTGGCTTTCTATGAATTTTAAAGGCATTTAAAATGAATGAAAGTTTATCAAGCTCAATGATTGGTATTCATACTGCATTGGTTTACTTTATACATGTTACATTAGGCTTTCCACAGATGGTATTAAAGCCAGTGCAGGTAAAGGGCAGGCTGTTCTCACCCTGCCCTTGTGAGGCACCTTTTACAAAGCAGAGTTTGCCTTTTTCACTTGAAATACCAAGGAATTTTCAGTGTCACTTCATTTTAGAACATCTGATCCATTTAAATGAACCTGACTTCTTTTCCTAAGTACATAATCCTGTTATTTTCTGCATATTAGCAGCAGCTTTATGATTCATATTCTACAGAGATGTCACAATACCAAATGAATGACATGTTCAAATTAACACAGCAGTGAGTGAGGGGAAGAAAGCAACATATTGAACATTTCAGTGCTTAGGGAATTGACACTGGGGGACTGTGCAATGCAGATTTGTGTCTGAAATTTCTAGTGGCAAAAGAGTTGCCTAAACTGAGGGTTTCTTTGTTTTTGTATAAGCACTTTATAAATATATTCTTTTCCTCTTCTGCTTGTTAGAAGCCATTAATGCTTCCCAAAGGAGGGAATGTATCCTCATTAGGTTAAAGGAAATAGGAAACTTGGGGTGGTTATCACTCTTATATTAAATTAGTAGTATCACTCTCTTGCATAACATTATTAATAGATTCTGGTTTACTATATACTTAACCTGTCAGCTTTTTAAATTGACATAATGTGAAATGTAGGTAAAAAGCCAGAAATTTTATTTCCATTTCATATGCTTTTGTTGCCAAACTACAAATTAAAATATACTGTAGCTGAAAGAATCAAAATCCTCCCAGCTTGTTATTGGCAAGTTTGTGGTATTTCCAAATGTGTCTGTTGTGCAGAAACTATTAATGAGCTAGCTCATTCTCAGGGCAGATTATACTAAACAGATGATGTGAATTTTCCCCATCATGTTTAATCTTTTAATTTCAGTAGATGATTACAGGTACAGAGATAGTCTAATCCTTGATGACTAAATGGAAATCCATACACATGCCCAATTTTTTTTTCCATTCAGCTTTTCTGTAAAAGTGTACATGTGCATCAGAACTTGTTCTGTGCAAGAGGGTGAAACTGAACAAAGCTGACAACCCTATTTTCATAAGAACTAAGAATTTAAATCTCTATTTTATATATTTTATTTTATATTTATATTTTATATAGAGATTTATATTTTATTTCTCAACTGCTTACTTAAAATGAGTCACAGTGGTTAGTTAGCTTTAGATTATTTTGTCTGATTGTAGTCCAAGTAGCAAGTGCCTGGTTTTGTGTCCTTGAGATGACTGCAGCCCCTCAGATACTGCTGGAGCATTAAACTGAGGATGGGCTGGGTGGTTGAACAACAGCTAGCATCAGATTAATGTCTTACCAAGTGCTTGGCTGGCTGAAGGAGAGACCTTATGTTAGAAATTCAACTTTATTTCTGTCGTGGAGCAAACTTCTCTTTTACAGTAGACAAATAAGAAATGGATGTTCCAGAGACTCCAGTGAGTTTTGATTATTTGCACTATTTTCCTTAGGTGAAATGGAAACTGAAAGTCAGCCAAAGAGACTTTTTCAAGGAACAACCAACATGCTTTCTCCAGATGTTACACATCTGACAGATCTCAGTTCATGGTAAAATATTTCCTGTGCCCTGAAATCCCCACACGGGGACTGTGCAAATGTGCATTTATCACAAGGTTTCTGCTTTTCTTTTTTTCCAGAACCAAAAAAAATACTCTGTGTAACTTGCATTTGTGTATTACTGGGAACCTAACTGTCACAAATCCCTGGTGGTTCATAAAAATTTACTTTTCCTCATTGATGCTTCATCATTTCAGGATGTGGTAGACAGTGGTCATTTAGTATCTGTGGTACTTTCCTGAATGTTTAGAGCATGTGTGTGAATAATTCTGCAGTTCCATAGCTCATGTTGATACACTCATCATCTTTAGTGCTGTAGTCTGTCCTGTGTTAATGAAAAGCTGATTTCTTGTGTCAAGAGCCAGATACTAAGTATTCTAAGATATCAACTCTATTACTAAAATTGCAGTTTTCCTGCAATTCTAAGATACTGCTCTAGAAATGTGTTTTTTTTATGTTGCTTCCAGCTAAATTACAAAGGAGTAAGTGATGCTTTTGTGCCCTCTAGAATCCTATATCAAGACTTCAAAGTCCAGACAGAAATTCTTTACTTACAAGGGAAAAATAGGTTTCAAAATCTTGCTTTGAGTACTGAGACATTAAAGACCTTATTATCTAATTAATGATATCTTGTTGCATTGTTGATTAGACTTATTATTCCTTTCCTGTGAACTTTTAAGGTTTTATGCTCATTAGTTGCCACCTCTTCCTATGGCTGATGAAAATCAGAATCATCAGTTATTCTGCATGTTAAAAAAACCCTAAATAATTCTGCTCCTCATTGCCATGAGGAGCATGAATATGTATATAACATGCTACAGAAAACCAAGGAGTCTTCAGGGCTGCCAGTCTTGCAGCAAAGACTGAGTGGTAGTATATGTCTCCTACACCTTCTCTACCAGGGTGGAACTACACTGGCTTTGTAATCAAAGTCCTCCTGATTTCTGTTGCTAAATAACCTTCTTTTCTCCCCAGCCTGTCTTCAGATATCCTCGATGGGAGCAGCAGCAGTGTTGGCTCCTCCTCAGACTCACTGACTAAAGGCAGCATCACCACAGAGTCTCCAGTGACCTGCTCCAATTCATGCTCCTCTTTCATTCTGATGGATGATCTCTCACCTAAGTGACTTCAGATCCCAGGCAGTCTGGCTGTGCTGTTCCCTCTCTGGACACTTCTACAGAGAAATAAACTGATCCTTCCACCAGTAACACCAGGATTATAAAAAAAAAAAAAGGAAGACTTCTTGTAACTGAAATCCTTGGCAACTTTCCAGTGATGTTGATTTCTCCATGTAATGGACACTGTAGACCATATTAGTGTCTGGTTTTGCAAAGTTATTTTTTTAAATGATGTCTGCTCAGATGATACTAACTTTTTGCTTTCAGGAACTTGCATACACTTTTTTTGATTCCAAGAATAGGTATCTACCTATTAGTGTTGCAATTTTTTAGGGAAATACTTCTATTGTTATCGTGGTCACTATGTCTAGGGAAATTATTTGGTTCAGAAGGATTTGAAAATACTAATTTATTCTCTGGCACTTCTATTGAGTAAAACAATTCTCCTTGCTTTATTTCAGTCACTAGTCTCAAATTCTCTTGTGGGAGGAAAAAAAAAAAATCTTTTCTTAGTGCTGCTAGTCATTTTTATTACTAAAAACCACAGTGGGTGTGGAGATCTTGCTCTATCCCTTTGAAAAAAAAACCAACCAGCCAACAACATAACTAATGACTGGCACTTTTGGTGAAGAAAAAACAATAAGAACATGATTGAAATAGCTGCATAGTTCTCTCCCCATGACCTTTATCCTACAGATTGCATGAAATGAGGTCAATATTCAGCAAGATTTGGCCAAGGAAAATGAATCCACACCTCGATCTAAGACATACAGTGCAGATAACTAAGTTATTTAAACTACTGTGTAGGAGAACCATGTATGGCACCATCAATGTCTCCTGTGGCATTGAGGTCATAGGTATTTTTGTGCCTTAGGGGACATTGTTAGAGAATTGGGGAATGTAAACCAGAGGGGTGGGTGGGAAAAGTCCTCTGTGTGCAGCTCCTTTCTGGAGCTGCTCACCCGACCCTGGCGTTGCTCCCAGGCGTGCAGTGGGCAGTGCCAGCTCTGCTGGGAGCAGCATTCCTGCTGCTCTGGGTTGTGAGCAGGGCAAGCAGCTAAGTGAACATCCAGTTTCCAAGGCAAGACTGAGAAGTTGGGATGGAATAGGAGCTCTGCAAACTGCTTGGCTAAGGCATCAGACCTGGGCTGCGAGTCTTGCTGCAGAGCCTTGGGCAGGCTGAGGTCAGATCACAGATCCTTTCCTTTTTAAAGACTTTAACAGGGCAAAATAAATCCCTTTGTAATCTACTGTGTTATGCTATTTATTATTTATAACTATGTACAAAGTCTGGTGATGAATTATAGTATTTTTTTATGATTGAATAAGTTTTTTATGTTCAGTAATTGCTGGCTGGTTTGTATTTAATACACAGCATTGTCTGCCAGAATCATAAGCTTCCATTTATGAATGTTTGTAACATAAATCCTTTTGTTACCTAAAAGTACAACTTCTGAGCTTTCTGAAAGAAAACAGCACTGAACTGAAAGGGGATGTGCTTTAAAAAGTGAGCACAACCTCTGGCAATACTGTCTGGCTACAACAGGTGAGTGGGAGAACCAGGGGGTCGTTTTCTGTTCTGAAGAAGCTGTTGAGTTTCCAGAAGCTGTGTACATAGCAGAGGAGTTTGATGAGTGTTTCCATGAAATATTGGGAGCAGCCCAGTGGGCACTGTTGTGTTGCCAGCCTCGCCCATGGAGAGTTAGTTCCCTGCCTCCAATAAATGCATATTGTAAAATAGTGTCCATTGGTGCCATTTTTAAATGAGCTCTACAGTATTGAATGTTAATTTTATTTGTATATGCACAGTGCTATTTCTTGACTCTTTGATGTCTTAAATCGCTTAATTATTTTTTTATTCATGCTTGTATCTTCTTTGCCTTCTTGAAGCTAAAAGAAGGCCACTTTGGGCAAAATATTGATAAACAGTCTGTGATAAAATTCAACCTGTTACCTGTGCCCCGGTTTCCTTAGGCCGTGCTTGTATTGGAACTGTGATTTGGAGATCTGAACGAGGGGTGGCAGGAGGGGGAAACCTGTTGCATGCTTTCCTAAGCCTGAGAAGAGCACAGCTACTGCTTACCTTTGGCTGACTTACCTGTACAATTGATGTAACCCAGATTTGTTTGTTAGTGGAGAGTCTTCTATAAGTGCTGGCCTTTGTAAACATTAGAATGTAAGCTTCATAAAGCAAACGCACAAATACCCACTCTTGTTACAGCATTTTTTTCAGTGTTGTGGCTGTTCCCCACCCTGCAGCAGACCCCTGACACACGTGTGCACCATCCTTTCACAATCAATGTCATCTGCTGGGACAGGTCCCAGCTCTGGCCCTGCTGTTTGGCACCCACAGCTGCTCTAACACCATTTCAAAACCATGTTTTCTAATATCCTGAGAGCTGATTATTAAAATATTAGATATTCTAGCAGACCAGATAGCAGGCTCTTGCCTGCATCGTTGTTGCTGCTGTTACTGAGTCGAAGGCCAATCCAGCTTGCTCTGACTGCCTGCAGGCTGGGCTGGAGTTAACTCTCTTTGTTTGTAATAAATTTGATACCAGTTGGAGGAAGGAGGCCAGCTAGTGCTGGTAGCCACTTTATTATATAACTACTGACACGCTTAACAACTGCGTTTTATTCATCAGACTTGTTTGTGCTGAGTGGCCCTGAGGAGACTGAGAATTCCTGCCTCTTCTCCCCCAGCTTTTTTTTAATGAATCACAGAGTGTCAGGGGTGGAAGGGAACTAGAAGATCATCTAGTCCAACCCCCCTGCCAGAGCAGGGGCACCTAGACCAAGTCACCCAGGAACAGATCCAGGGGGGGCTGGAATGTCTCCAGAGCAGGAGACTCCACAACCTCCCTGGGCAGCCCCTGCCAGGCTCTGCCACCCTCACTGGGAACAAGTTCTTCCTCGTGTTTCCCCTCAACCTCTTGTGCTCCAACTGACTCCCATTGCCTCTTGTCCTATCACTGGATGGCACTGAGCAGAGATGCTCAAGCCTATCTTCTGCAGAGAGCCACCAGTGCTAGTGCTGACTTACCTTTAATGTTGTAACTGTTGAGAAGTTAAAATACCAGCAGAATTTGAGCAGCACTTTAGCTGCTTGAATCTGTTAATTAGCACAGCATGATGATGCTGGTCTTTGTCCAGCCCTGTGACTAGCACTGCCTTCAGCTCCTGTCCGGAGCACTCAGAATCCTCATTTCATGGGCTTAAAATGCTGGAAGGATTTTTACCCAGGGCTTAGAGAAATGTGTGTGTCAGCTGTGGAACTCTCTCTGTTTTGATAATATCAAGTGTTCTGAATCAGGAAATGGATCACAGTGGGCATGTTTCATTTTCCTTCATTGAATTTCAAATTGGGGATCATGGGCCCAAAAGCCTGCGTTTCAGGGGCTGTTTTTCTGACTGCTTGTGATTAAATACTTTAGTCTACAATGAAAATAATTAAATTGTCAGTGGGTGAGGATGTAAATTTGAGTCCTGCAGACTTTATTGGAAAACTCATTCTTGAAATGCACAAGGAAAGCTAGACTGTATAAAAACAGTAAATTGGGATTTTGGTTTGGTTTGGTTTTTTTTGGAGGTGGTGGTGGTTTTTTTAAGTCGTGATAAAAAAGAGACTTCTCAAAATGCTAACCCCATTTTAAACCCCATTTTACATGCGAGGCTTCACCTTGGCACATTTCTTTAGGCAGAAGCACACTGGGGGCTGTAGGCAGAGGTTAACTTGAGCAGGCTTAGGTGGATTTGGAGCTCTCATATTCTGGTGCACAAATACAATAGAGTAGTCTTGGGAAATTAATTTCTGCAAATATTCACATTCTTATCTGTAGACCCTGCTAATATATTGTGTGACAACAAAGACAAGAACTTGTTTTTCCTGGAGGAATTTCATCTGCATATAATCTTCCTGGTAACTTCATAATAAAAAAGCTTTGCATTAATATGGGTTCAAATATTTCATGAAGTCATAGGACTGTTTCATTTGCTTTTTTGGAGTAAAGGCCAAGAAATAATTCTGGAGCTATACAAACTGCCTCTTGTATTCCAAGAGGCTATTATATAAATGGCAGCTGTCCATAGTAAGTGGAAAGGGACTCTGCCTACCATTCAGTATTTCAGTGTCTCTTGAGATTTGCTAAATAACCCTCAGCAAATTCAATGACTGATGTAAGATGGGTCACTGAAGGTACCAGATGCCCCAGTGAGGATGTAGTAACTAGCTCCTTTGACTATAAATTGTTTTAGCCTGGAATATAGCCCTAGCTTATCAACCGATTTTCAAATGAAGAATTAATTTTTCAGGCAACTGATACTTTCATGAGGTTCTAATAATTTTTCTGAGCTAGGTAAGGAATAGGGAGCTCTGGAATAAAAAGCAGTGCAAGGGTGGAATTGTTGTGCAATTACTGCAGCACATTAGACTTTTAATATACTGAGTAGGAAGCTTCTACTTCCTTCTGTGAGGATCTGCACTGTTCAAACACAGAGAAAAAGACTCCTCAGTAAGTCTAGGACTGTTTTGCTCAACAAAGTGAGAGGTGCAGTTGTCTTGGTTTTAGCTGTCCTGGGACAGCTCAGCCTGTTGGTGCTTGGATTTCCTTAAGGGCTGGCTGTCTGATTTATGGCTAGGACCTTTGTCAACAGGCTAAAATCAAAAGTAGGAGGTGTTTTAGGGCAAGTCTGTTTTCTAAGGGCCTAAATGGGCTACAGAGCTGATTGAAGCACAATAGCCCGTGGATGCTCCCTGCTGCAGGTGTGGAGCATTCATGTGAGGGGGTTACAGTGCCTGGGCTGCTGGCTTGATGCTGCCATTCCCATCCACACAAATGCACCCAGCTCCCACTCTGAGCTGCACAAGTACCCCAGGGCTATCCCTTTTATCGGTGCACCGGGCACTTGATGGAAGTCTCTAGTTTCAATCCAACCCCTTTTGCATTAAAGCTGCTTTTTATTGCTTGCTTTTAGATCTCAAAGCCTTTTGATATAGGGCCTATTGGGCCTTGGGTTTGAGTCTTGCCTCTGATTAGCATGCCAGGACCAACATTTTCTTTTTCAACCCGGAGCACTTTGTTTTGTTCTTCTTGCATGAAAAAGCTTGGCAATGCAAAGTCAGTAGGTTCTTGCTGTTAACAAAGAATGCACAGTAGCTGTGGTGATCAGAAAAGATTGTGGGCTTCTAGAAGAAAGAAGCCCAAAACACAGAACAAAGAAATATGTGGGTTTAGTGAATAAAATCATCTGCTCCAATATCAGGATCTTTTAATTTTTTTTTTTTTTTTTTACTGCATGCACTAGCCTTCTGAACATACCATTAGTAATAGCCACAAATTCCAATGTGCTTTCACCCCCAAACATTTCTCTTTATTGAAAGGAAGAACTTACTCCTGGAAGACCACAAGTTTGGTCCATCTCTAACAAACAGGGCACAGCCCATCTCCATCTCAGTAACAGCCCCTGTGGTTCTGCAAGCCCATCAGTGACACCAGGCTGTCTAGAACTTCCTTTCTGTCCAAAAAACCCATACAGTAATTCTAACACCTTCAGTCTTCCTTAGCTTATTTTCTGAGGGCCCTGAGATTTTGTTTTTACCTTTTATACAAGCATAATTATTTGCTGTAGATTACTGTAAATTGACTGCCTTATTTAATAGCTGTGGGGAAATTCCTGCTGGGCTTTTGCAGGTCTCATTTTGGAGTATAAAAGTTTGGGATTTTTAAATTATTTTTCAGATATTTACTTTTTTCCAGATAGCATTTTTCAGTTTTCTGGAAGAATTATCCATTGTATTTTAATTCTGCAAGGCATTTGGATATAGTTTATGCAGAAGTAACTTCTATTTAACAACATGAGTCAAATGAGTCTTGGAGACAATGACATGCGTTTGGTTTTTCAGAAGTTGACTGGTTTAACCCTTGCATCACCTAAAGAAACCCTTCCTGTGTTCTGCTGCAGTCCCCACTGCTTTTGAGCTTTCACCAAAGTGAAGTTTGCTGGCAGAAATGCCAGGCTATTATTTGTATTGGGGTAGTTTGTAAAGCAGAATTATGAAAACCCTATTGTGTTAGAACAAAAAACTTTTCCTTGCCCCAAATAATTTGCAATTTAAATTTGCCGTGAGAACTGTCGTGGTTTATCAATGCAATGCAACAAGTTTTTCTGTATGAAAAAACAGTTAGGATCTGTAATATGCAGGTGGGAAGCAGGTGGTATAAAAAACTATTGGCCCAAGTAGAATAAAGAATGCAACTGACGTTAGCTAGTCCAGAATCTAAATCTAAATGTTGGATTTGGCCTCTGACAAAGCAAACCTTATGTTCTACAAACCCCTAAAATTTTGGAAAAAATCAGCTCCTGCCATGAACTTAGCAGCTCACTCTCAACCCTAGCTAAGTGTTAATATTTTTCTACTTTTGACCAGAACCTCCAAGAATTTGGAAGAAAAATAGATGCGAAAGGGGGAGCGAGAATAAAAATGCCTCTGTGCCTATGATGTACGAGTATTGTTTGGAAAAATGATAGAACAAAGTGCAGGGAGTTGGGACATATGTGCTTTAAATAAGAGTTAAGGATGTGCTACGTACAGTACGTGTAACATCTTGTCTGTGTGCAAGAACAGCCTGTGAAAGAAACAGCTTTGTGTGGGAGAAGCGACATCAAAGAGCCTGGAAGAACTAGCTCTGTAATAAGAAACATTTGCCTTTTGAGGACTGTTATTGCTGCTGGTCACTTTTTTTCCTTTAGTTTCTTTTTTTTTTTCCCTCCTGAATTAAAATCCAGCAGCGTGAGTGGTGTGAGGCAGCATGGGTTGGGTGGACTAGATGGGTAACAGAGGGCTAGCTGAATTGGTGTGGACTTTGGCAGCTTCCCTGCTGCCCCCTCACACTGAGTTTGCATCAGCCTTGCAAGTTACAGTTGCATTTGGTGGCCAACCAAAGAGAGTTTGGATGCTCAACGGTTACTGAACATCATTTCTGTTCATCCAGCAAGGCCTAGACATCAGTGAGCAAAACTCTGTGGAGCTGAGAGAGCAAATGAGAGGGGAATTGAGGGTGTAGCAGTGGGACAAAGACACCTGAAAAGCTGTGGGTGCAGTGGAAGAGAGTTGGGGGGACCTGGTGGGGCTTGGGACTGTAGCTTGAGCATCGTAGCAGAGCAGGAGGAGGAATTTCACACAGCAAGGAGGAGATGGCACATGGCTGGCACACTGCTTGGTGTGGAGACACTGATGTTTTCCTCTGCTTCACAGTTATCCTTGCTGCTGACAGAAGGTCCATGCTGAGGGATGAGTTACAGCTGCATGCACACAGCACACCAGCCACGCCACAGCTGGGCTTTGTGGGGTATTTTTTACAGAGTAGCTGAAGATTTTCAGCCTTGCAGTAAGGGATTGGCAGTAAGGAATACTGTGCGGAGAGTACTTATGATGAGCATAAAACCAGTACTCCCAGTGCGTTGGTGTGGGAAGGGAATGGTGAGCTGCTTGACCACAGGATGGCGTATCGTGGCTTGCAAAGCACGGACCAGTGTTTAACCAGCAGCCGGATTGCGTCTGAGCTGCCTTCATCCTCTAACTTCTATTGCTAGAAACTTCTAATCTTTGCTTTCTTTTCACTTCCAACGTAACCTCTTCTTTTCAGAGCGAATGTTAACTTTCCAGAGCGAGATTTGGGCTTCATTGTACTAATAATCTTAAAACCGATTAAAAATAAAAAAGGCAGATGCTCTTTGGTTATAAGAATAACACAGTCCCAAGCTGGAGGAGACTTTGATCAAGTTTACTGACAAGCAGAAATGAATGAAAAGGCCCTACTCGCAGCAAGAGAGCTTTCTAGGGGTATATTGCACATTGGCTGTTTTCCCAGCCCCGTGAAGTCTTTGAGAAGCCTCCTGTGGCATATGTCAGTTGGTTTTAGTGAATTGCAGTGGACAAGCTGGGTTTTTTTTTTTCCCTGAGTGCTGATGCTGCAGTGTTCCCATCAGACCTCACACAGAAAGAGTCTTTCTGTTCTTTCTCTGTGTGGACACTCACAGCCCTGCACCTTGGAGAATTTACAGCAGCTTCAGCTTTGTAGCCTGCAGTGCCAGGGGAGCATCTGCCTGTGTGGAGTGAGCCTCCCACCACATGGCCCTGCCCCGGTGCTGTGTCCAGGTGAGTGCTTGGGTGAGGCTGCCTGGGACTCGTCCCAGTGGCTGCTGCTGCTTTGGATGTAGATTGGATGATATACTGAAAAACCAAGATGTGAAGATAAGCAAGAATCAAACCTGGGCTGTGTGCTGGCCTGCAGAGAATCAGAGAATGTTTANTCCTTTCACTGCAGGCCCTTGGAAACAGCCCCTCTGCAGCCTTCCTGGAGCCCCTTCAGGCACTGGCAGGTGCTCTAAGGTCTCCCCAGAGCCTTCTCTTCTCCAGGCTGAACAACCCCAGCTCCTTCAGCCTGTCCCCACAGCAGAGCTGTTTCAGCCTCTGAGCATATTTGTTATGCTGTAGGTCTGGGAAGGTCCAGTCACTACCCCTCCAGCTCTGCAGCCCAACCCAGCCTAGCAAGATGGTGAGGGGAGACGGATGAGCCTGACTGACTCCCCAAAGTGCTCAGAGATGTCTGCATGGCAGAGCTGTGTGAGGGCTGAGTACTGCGGGCAGGGTGGTTGCTGGGAGTTCTGGTTTGGCCCCTGGATGGGTGGCTGGCCCTGTTGTGTCTGTGCTGCACGTAGTTTTGACTGGAGCTGGGAGCGGTTTCTCTGCTCGTTCATAGTTTGCCTTCTCCTTTGCACGTCTCCCACAGGAAGTGCAGATTCAGCAGGCATTGTATGCCTCAGCAGCCTGCCAGCTGCCTTGCTGAAGCTAGTTCACAATTCAAGTCACTCCTGATAAGTTTGCAAACAATGTGCAGTGATTTCTGAGCTAGATAGTGGCCGAGCTGAACTCCTTCGTTTCCAGCCTCTCAGCTGAACGAAGCTGTGCATTTACTTTGTAAAGCTCACGGGTCAAACCTGGCCTTAACATTTTGTGCTGCTGTAATATTCCATAAATTTCTTATTTTTTTTTTTAGGAATAACTGAGTGTCATCATTATTATTCAAGCTCTTGAATGAGTGTATGGAGGCAAAAGAGGACATATGGATCATTTTGTCTTCATACGAGCCAGGAACTGAACTCAGGACTTATGATTTGCAGGTTAGTTCTTTGATCACTGGATAATTCTGTTACCCCCTTTATAACACAGTGAAATAGCCTGGGAATAACTCCAGTGAAAACAAAAGCAACATTTTTTTTTTCTTAGGCTAACTTCACGTGGCAGCCTCTTGAAAGCATTAACTGAGGAACTGGCCCAGAGGAAGCAACTCCACACTGGTGGGTCATCAGCCCCAGCAGGAAACAGCAGGTTAAAGTTAGAAGGAACTTACTTAAAAGCTAATGAGTGGTGCAGCAAACACTGAAAGAAGGCATGGATCAGTAGCCAGCAGAGGGGCTTGGGGTTCTCCATCCCCATCCTTCCTCCAATTGCTCTCTGTTGGTTCACATCTGTTTAACCAGAGGGATGCCAAGATGATGATCTCTCAGATAAGGATTTCTAGGTGAGGCTGTGCCCTCTCCTGATCTGTGTGTGCATCACTCTCCCTGGAAAATGGGGTCAGTACAGAACACACTCTTTTATCTTACTCAGTATGTTTGTATGAAATGAAATCCTCACGACTTCAGATCTTAGCTGGGCAGATACTATTTTTTTTCAGACATGTGTAAGGTCAATAGTCACGTGCAGCAGCCTAGAACTGGAGGACGGGTTTGACCTCTCTATGCAAAAATCAGTATAATATAGTGGCAGAAGTAGGGATATATATTGCTCCTGCCAGATGACAGCAGGGTTTTGTTTATATGTAAGCTTGGGGAAAGCTCACCTTGGTGCACTTTCCAAAGGGCATGAGGTCACATTATAGGCTGACTTAACGTTTTGAATGTATTTGTTGCTGTGCCGTACATTGGCTTTGTTCTTTTCTTACTCCTCCTTTACCGTTGGAATTGGAAATTCAAGTTGGAGAAATGTGAAAGCAATTGGCCTAATCCATTCCTGTTGTTACTCCTTTTGTTTTCACTGGAGTTACTCCAAGGCTGAATTCAGCATATGATGAACAACTTGTTCTCCCAAACTGGAACTTTGGAGGTTTTAGGGATGATCACGCAACTCTGAGTCTCCTTCTCAAACAGCTGAAGCTCCCCTAAGAGGGACAATATATGATGAGTTTGGGTTACTGAATTTAGTACTACATTCTAGTAATAAACTCTTTAGTCATAATAAGACATTATTATCCATTAGAGCAATTACTTGAATGAAACCCAACTGCAAGCTCAGTGAGACTGGATGGAAAAATCCTAGCTGTTGATCTTGATTGCCAGTTAGCAGAACAGTCACTAACCACGAGCAATTGACAAATGGTTCTGAGCCTGGTAATCCACTTTCCACTTCCATAAACTCTCACCTTTTCTGGAACCAGCTTCTCCATGGTGAAAGTCTCCAAAGAGGTTACCAGTCCTAGTCCTGCTCTGGTCAGATGGAAAAAGGAGAGTGCCAGGAGAAGATGCTCATCACCAATGGAGGACTAGGTGGTGTTTGCTTTTTTTTTTTGCAGGAGGAGGAATATTTCTGTTAAGAACCGAGATAAAACTCTTCACAGATCTGCAAGAATGAGCCAGTCCTCACTGCTGGTTAATTCCTCCAGTGTTCCTGTGAACTGCTGGTGGGGTCATGGCAGACACGAGATCCCCATGGTAAAATTAAGCTTTTCTTTCTTGGAGAAATAGCCATTACTGTCTCCCTGGCTTACTCCATTTAATTTACTTTCTAAACAGCTTAGATCACAAAGGGCTCCAGAAGGGGTGCAGAGTTGCAAAGGAAAGGCCTGGATGATTTTCTCTGTTTGAGACAGTCTTGTGAAAGTTGTGCTTCCCACTCTTGCTCAGAGCAGATTTATAACAGATGCCCCTGCAGTCTTCACTGTCTGTGCTTTGAATGGTGGAGGGTTCACCAAGTTTGCCATGCTTGGGAGGCCAGAGAAGCTTTCTGCTGAACCATGTGAATCCTGTCTGGCTAGTGGAAAAGCTCTCTGTCCCAGAGCACAGCTGACACTGAGGCAGAAGATCCCCCTCTTGTATCAGCTCTGCCACGTTGGGTCTCCTCTCCAGCTCTACTCAGGCAGCTTTCAGTGCCATCACCATGGTACATCCTTGTTCTGGCTGAGGTTGAGCACTTCTTTTTGGATAGCATCTTAATTCTTCACTGTGAGAGTAGCTGAGCACTGGAACAGGCTGCCCAGAGAGGTGGTGGACTCTCCATCTCTGTGACTTTCAAAAGCTGCCTGGACTTGTTCCTGTGGGACCTACTCCGGGTGATCCTGCTCTGGCAGAGGGGTTGGACTGGATGATCTTTAGAGGCTCCTTCCAACCCCTGACATTCTGGGATCTTCCTCCTCCTCTACTTTTGCTTCTGACCCAGGGAGTGGATGCAGTTCTCCCTCCAGACCCTCTCTGTTTGTAGTCACCCAAGCTGCAGTTAGTACCTCCACAGCTGACTGCCATGACTACCAAAGATGGTACAGATCACACTAAGAATAGAAACAGCATATCAGAAAAGGGCATTTATAGTGTTAATTGCAGTTAACTGGAAAGAGAGGAAGTACTTCCCTAACTTCTTAGCTGATGCACCAGGTTATTTTCATTGTTTTTTTCAACAGTTATATAATTAGTAAGCAGGGAGGAAGAACCCTTTGCTTTTAAAATGAAAATAAAGCAGCTTCCATTCTTACTTGCCTTGACATTTCTCTCCACAGCAGAAAATGCACCATTAATAAGCTGATAGGTGTAACACTCAGTGAGATACTGTTTTGCTTGATGTGAGGAAGCTGCAGGGAGAAGGCAGAAACTTTGATGTGTTCCACACAGTTACTGACCTCGTGGCTCATTGGAGCAATCACCAGATAGCCAAGAAACTACAAACTACAGCATGGAGAGATTATCACACCAAACTTGGGTTGAAGTTCATATAGCAAGGAGGATCTCTGTCTTTCTAGGAACTGCAGCTCCTACTGTCAGATGTGCTGGCCCAAGACATAATCACTTCCCCAACTTTACATGGTCATCAAGAGTGCTGTAATTTGGACAAAGGCTTTTGGAAGGTTTCATCACTAAATGTAGCATGTTGCTGCCTAGAGCAAGCACAGAGGACGAGGGGCTGTTTTTTCCCTTCTGTGGCCATATTTCTGCAAGGTGCCCAAACAGGGTCTGTCTGGATTTATACAACAGGGGTTTGGCAGAGTTTAAAGGTGGGACCTGCTCAGCTTCCCAGTCCACAAGCCTTGCCTTCTGGGAGCCCAGAACTAGCTAAGTCTGTAGGCTTGTGCCTCCAGCCTTGCTGTGCTCTTAATTTGTCTTCCCTTTGGGTTTTTGCTTCACTTTCCTTCAAGCATTTGGCTCTAGGAGTTGAACTATCTTATTTTTTCACTTTGAAACTTTGTTCCTTCTAGCTATTGAGCCACCTGGGAACTGCAGAACCTAAGGGTTTGGAAACTAGAAGATTAAAAGAAAAACAACGTCAAGAACTCTATTGTCTTAATTCCTGGAGGAGGCAGATTGTAACTCATGTTCTTGAATCCTGTGGCTTAGGTGTGCAGCCCATTTCTTCTGTAAGCTGTTGTTTTTTTTAATTATTTGCTTTGCCCTATGAAGTATTTGCCAAAGGACTTGCTTCTATTCCCAGGTTAGCAGTTACGCCTGTGGAGAAAGACTAACTGCTTTAAAAAATGAGTCAAATCTAGGTGGAGGACACAGATAAGCAGCCTGGCGTGGACAGTGGGTGGGAGTATTTTGGATGACTTATTCCTCCTCAAGTGACATGATTCTACACTGTAGTTGTTCACTTCAGGCACAAACTTTCCTGAAACAGGGAAGTTTGGGTTCTGGGTTCAGCTGCGAGCTGAGTTCTGGGTTCACCACTTGCCAGGTGAGCATCCCTGCCTCTCCCTGAACAAAACCACAGCTCAGTCTTGGCACCAGATTTCTCCCTTGGTGCCCTGCTTGAGTGCTGCCTGTCCCGGGGAGCTGTGAGCTGCCAGTTGGGGGGCTGTTTGCAGACCTGACTGCAGAGGCTGCTGGAAAATAAAGCATCGAGTGGTGCACCTCTGGGCCAGGACCTGGCAAGGGCCGTGCATTTTTTTTTCCCTTGAACTTTGCTGAAATGCACGTCCCTACTTCAGGACCTTGAAAGGCTGCTTCTCTAATCTCCCCAGAAGGATTACTGCTGCTGGAAATCATGAGGGCTTGGACTAGCTATCAACTTTATCAGGAAAGCTTCTTTCCGGCCAAGCTAGTAAGGGCTTTGCTAAGCGGGAATCTTGGGTTGAAGCTGCTCTGCTCATATTTCACAGATGGCCTCCAGGAATGATTTACTAGGAGAGTAAAAGATTAGCCAGATTCCTCCAACTGCATCTCGAGTCATATAAAGCACTGGGTTTTTACTGGGGCCTAGGCAATTCCTAATTCTTAAACCTTGTTAGTGTGTTTTACAGTGACTAATTGCCCTGTGCTCCCTTCCCTGAGAATCAGGTGTCTTCTGGTGAGGAGCCCAGGTGCCTCCACCAGCATCTCCCATGGCTTTGAAGCAGCCATTTCAGCAAAGGCTTCTCCATCTGGTCAGGTACCCAAAGACCACGGGACGTTATGTCTCTAGTTGTATTTTATTGGAGAGGTTAGAATGCTTCTGGGAGGGAGGAGAGTGAAGGGAATGTTTAAAATACACAATCAGGTGTTTCCATAAAAGTATCAAAAGCTTAGCAGAATCTTCCTATGGAGAAGAGCCGTTGCCAGAGAGTTCATGTGAACTGGGTAGGGTAAAACCTCTTGCTTTAATGTTTTAGCTGGTCCCCAGGGCTCGGGTGAGCTCTTCTGGGGGAAGGGAAATTACCCTCTGTTTGCCTGTTATGGAGTTTCTCACATTTTTCTCTTTTACACTTGGCAGCCTGAGCTTTGTGCCTGACTCTGTGGCAGTTCCTACAGAGTTTGTCTGTTTTCGAGGACTGCAGTACTGATTTAATGTCCAAATTGGAAAAAAAGGGTTAAAAGTGGACCTACTTTTTCCCTTAGAGTGACACCTCTTAAAGATCTTTGTTAAATTAGTAAATAATAGTCTTCACAAAATCAAAAGATCTTGGCATTTAATCATTTGCATTGCTTCCATCATGCTTTTCTTCCCTGTCCTCTAAATAAAAAAGCAATTAAAAAAAAAATAAAATCACTAAAGGGCTTGCAGGGATGGGGTGCCCATCAATATATGAAGTCCATGCACTGTAAAGTCTAAAACAATATTGGCGTGTGCTGATCTCATGTAAACAGTCCTTGGTTTATAGCAGTTGGAGATGAGAGCTCTGAGACTCACTGGGGGAATCAACCCCTAGCAGAAATGTTTAAACTATTTGGGTTTTGGCCAAGAAACTAAGAAAAGAGTTTTTTTGTATCCTCCTTTTTCTCTGCTGTGATCTCCTCACATACAACACTCAAAGCTACATAAGAACCAGGGATGAGAAGAAACAGCCCTGACAGCCTTGTCCCTGGGGCATCAAAAGACGTGGAAGATGCTCAGTCTGCCCTATAAGCACAGAGATAATAAAATTTGCTACTTTTCTGCTCTGTTCATCACCATTTATATGCTGAACCTGCTCTCTGGCAGTTCCTTTTGGTTGAACCTATGGCATAAAGGAGACAGAAGCAGCCCCTGGAGTCACGTTGATAAAAGCTCCCCCACCACAGCTCTTCAAGGCTAAAGTTTGGCCACAAACTATAGCAGGATGGGGGAAAAGCCATAAAAAAATACAGGAATGCAGAATTTCTTCCTCTTCTTAGTGAAATAAAATGTGTGAGTGCCTTTCCAGGCTAGGACATAATCTACCATCAGTTGTGTCCTGTAGAAGAGCTGTGCGTTGGCATCTGTTGTATATACAATTTTTTCAAGCCTATCAGTTAGTGAAACAAACCCTGCAGTATTTATTTTCAGATGCATTGTGGGGAGGACATAGTCAACTGACCTTCAGGAACAAAATATTATGACTAAACATCACTTTAAAAGCAAATGTGGTCCTTTGATGTTTAAAAAAAAAAAAAAAAGAAAAAAAAAAAAAAAAAAAGAGTATTTGTCAAGCCTGTGTTTATGAGGGCAACACCAAATCTCAGAGGATTACTCTCCACAGCAAGTTTTGAGGATATTAAATAAATACCCAGATTTTATCCATAGATTGCCAGACCAGGGGATCCCTGGGATTGCCTGAATGTGATCTCCTGCCAGTGACCACCAAAGGTCTTGGAGCCATACAAGAGCTAACCAAAGACTGTCTCCACCTCTCATTGCCAAACAGATGGGGCCACTGATAAAGGTTTGAAAACACACTGCCAAAGGTGGAACAATGAACAGGAAGAATGAGAAAAGATATAGAAGTGAATTTCCTTGATTTTTTGAATAATATTCTCATTATTTTTAGATGTACCATCTTCTTGACATGCACTGAATGGCCACCTGGGATCCTGACTTCTTACTCTGAAAAGGCATCAGGCCACGATTCCAGCCCTCTGCTCTGCATCCCACCTCTGCATGGCTGGAAGTGTGAGCTGGCAGTGTGGGGACAGCTGTGCAATACACTGCTGTAACATGTTCCTCTTGCCATGCCCTCCTGCTTTTTGTTCTGCTCTTCTTGGGAACTGTTCTTGCCAACGCAGCAGCAGATCTGCTCCTAACAGAAAGGGCTGCTCTCTGTGTGCTGCCCTCATCCACACACAGACTGAAGACACCCCTTTCCAAAATCAAGCAGGAACTAAACAAGTAATGAGCTAAAAGGAAAGGAAATTGCTAATGAAGTTACAATCTTACTTCAGATGCCTATTTCTCAGTGATTTTTATTGCTCTTTGTCAGGATGCTGTCTGATCACGGCCAGGAGTGCAGCAGCCCCAGCTCACATCCAGCACAAGGATGATTGCTCAGCACAGGCAAGGGTAAGAGAGGAAACAGCTGTGAGCTCTTTTTGGAGCATTTGCTCTTATTTATCCCCTTAGATGTGTAAATAATCTTTCATATCACTTTACAAAGTGTGATGGAGGAGAAGGTATTTTGTAATGCAGTCATTTCTGTCTTTCCTCTTTATTTTCCTGCTTGGGCATAGAAAGGAAATCTGGTTGTTAATTTGAAAACATTTGTAGTGGTGATGGCATCATAGACATGAAAATTCACAGGACTCTGGCAAGCACGAATGTATTGAGTCTTTTCAACGAAAAAAATGAATCCTGTAGAGAATTCCCATTTGTCATGAGAAACCCACAATACCATGGGACAGCTGTTTGCTGATGATCTGTATCTCAGATGTAAGGAACCAGAGCAGACGTGTGCTCTGTTGTGCACAGAGCAGAACCCCAGAGGCAGGTAAATCACTCTTTATAAGGAAAAACATCTCATAGAATGAACATTTGCTATAAAAAATGCTTTTTAGGTTTTGCTCGCTAATTGACATGATCAAAAGCATGACTTAAGATGAATAAATCATGGTCTTTTAAAATCTAGTGCTCCAGTGCCTTCCAGACCTACCAGTCTCTCA
>VYZU01025757.1:0-24808 GCA_013401355.1 Ceyx cyanopectus | reverse complement strand
CAAGTTGGAAAGATAATAAAATGTTAAATTTTGTTTATCATGGTTTCCACATGTTCTGCAAATAGGTTGAATACTACTACACAGGGATGATGTTTTAATGCTGATAGATTTGTAGTGACCAATTTTAATATTTGAGCTTCCATCTTTATGCTCAAATGTCAGGACATATTGATCAAGAACAACATAGTGTAACGAAACGTCATTTCCTGAAAAAATTATAATTTTAGGGTAGTATTTCTGAAAATACCTATTTCTGCAGGGATTTATTTTAATTGTATAAATAATATTGCTACACCGATTCTCTGGGATAAAGATTTTTAAATCACTGATTACTGAAAGAGATTATGTTTATGTTGGAAAGGAAACATCATTGACTATGATTTCAAAGACAACAATAAACTTGAGGAGAAAGCATCAAGAACTCTGAAAAGACATGGGAAGCTGCTTAACATATTTGATCCTATAATTATATGAAACACTTTATAGGTATTAATTATTTGGTGTAATGCAGAGATATATATGAACTGTCAGGAGTAAGACCTGTAAGAGCAGCAGATGAAATTAGTCTGCAAGTTGCAATGTTAGAGGCTTGAGAAGCTGAGTTAACAGGAGTAAAGTAACAGCAGCCATACTGATGACCACACTTTAGATTCTTCACACTGCTTAAAACCATCATTATCAGGTTCAAATCCATGTGCTTTCAGAGCAAGATCCCTTCCATTTGAAGAACCCACCTGCTTCTACATCAGTGACTGGTTGAGATATAAGAGAAATTGAACTGTTCATTGCCTGTGGGTTACTTCTGTAGCAATTCACACCAAGGAGTCAGGACCAGCTCTGATCCAATGATTAGTTCATTAGACATTGTTTATTTCAAGAGTAAGCACCCCTATGCCTGCATTCCCCTTTAACACTGTATACCTCATTTGAGGCTATAGGCACAGAAATACAACATATAATGAAAACAACAGCAACACTGCAGTTAGTCTAAACTTGACAGGATCTCAAATAGTTTTAGGTATGAGTCAAGTTTTACTTTGAAAGCAATGCCAATTGACTGAATTAAATTACCAACTAGGCTCTAAAATTTGTGTTAGAAACATTCTTTCTCATCTCAAACTCTGCAAAGAATGAATAATTGTTTCAGAACTTAGTTATTCACAAAAGTTATTTAATTAACATCAGTAGTTTAAGTAGTAGCCCACAGTTAATGTGCCTTTTAGTCATCTCTTGATTCTGTTCATTTTCATTGAAGAAAATTATTCAGTTTCTGGATAAAACAAAGCGAAACAATACTGAGCTCTGTTAGGTTCAGGCCAGTACAAAAGTACTTGAAAGATAAAATGACATTGCTCAATTAATAATCAGTAGCCAATATGAGTAAAGGTCTCTTATTTTTCACCATAAATGCAAAGGCAGACAATCACTGAATGTTTTTGAACATATGTTTTGTGGCACTAAACATTGCCTTCTTTTCATGACAGACATACGATAGATCCACCTTTTACTCTGAGAGGTCCAATTCAGTTTTGCTGAGTTAAATTTCTCTCACATACACATACACTAAGAAAGAATTCGTTTTAATTGTGCCGGACCCCAAAGTCATTAACTTGAACAGAATTAGAAGTATAGGGCCATTCAGAATTGTTAAAATCCCTGCACAGTAAATGGTCTTTTGCATTTATTTTAAAGGCTAATGTTCCCTTGAATGACAATGAGGATCCAGAATGTTTCAAGGGCAAACTAGTGAGTTTAAATGAAATAAGAAACTGAATAAAGAATTATGTTCAAAGAACAACCCCTCTATTAGTGGAATGTAATGTATCCAAATAGCTTTGGATAAGGTTATTTGCCCTAAAGTTATGGGTGCACTTCAGACAGATTTAAGCCTGCATAAATTAGGCTCTGGAGATTTAATTCCTGCCTATATTCTTATTAAGGACAGCAGTGAAGGACGTAGGAAACACATAAAGGCTGAACACAAGGAAACCCAGGGATTCACTTAGGTTGTATCTACATTAGCATATTAATTTTGATCAAGAATGTGTTTTTGAAGCAATCCCCAGCTGACCCCGTTCCTGTACTTTAATTCTCTCCACTCAGGAGAGAGCCTGGGGGCTGCCTTCCAGCTGAAGCTGAGCTGGGGAAATAATAAAGTCCCAGTGCCTCAACCAGACTGAAGTGGGGTTAGGGTAAACCTGCTGGAAATGTGTGTCTGGTGGAGTATGGGTCCTCGGAATTAACTGTTTGGTTTGAGTGACTGGCTCCCCTTGTACTGTGCTACTTGGTCCCCTTACACAGCCAAACTCTTGCCTGAAGGCAGGATGAAAATAATCTTTTTAGGGCAGCAATTAGTCTGAATCACAGGCTCACAGGCTAAATTGTTGAATTTGGGCTGAAGTGGGTCCCTTAGGATAAATGTGGGTACATTTTACTCTTAACAAGTTTTGTTGCTGTGCTTGTTGTGAACAAGTATTAAGTCAGTCACTCAAGCAGCAGTTGTTTACAGCAGTTTACATTAGCCCGAGTAACCCTCCTGAATGGGTTTGCATGGGATAATGAGTGTTACACTTGGTAGTGGATCTGCTCTGGTATCTTCTTTACTGAGAGTAATGAGAAATAGCAAATGAAATTTAAAAAGAAGCATTTTCACAAATAAATTGTAACGTGCATCCTGATTCAGTTGATGACACTGTTATTTGACAAATAAAAAAAATATAATAACCAATTATCTTAGTCCATTCTAGTCTTTCATAATAAAAGCAGCTTCATAATAGTAATCTTGGAGATTTGAAGTGGTGTTTGGAAGGAAATTTACAAGAAAAGCAAATTTGAGCAGTGCTTGCCTGCACCCCCTATTAATCATCTCTGAAAATCTCTTAAGAATCAGTCCTAAAGAAATACATCTCAGTGCAAAATAATTATTTTTAGCTTCTTGCAATGCTATTTTCACTTAATGAGTTATTAAAAGTCAGGGCCTTTCATGTTGTTTCTTTTTAATTCCACACAATACAGATATATAGGTATATCTAGATATATCTAGATATTCCACACAATATAGATATAGCAATAAACTCAGTTACTATTTACTTCAAACTCATAATGGCTTGCAATAAGTTTTCTTCTACTCTGAAAATTATTAATCAGCTGACACTGTTGGTCTGCTTTTTTAAAAATACCTAATATTTTCCCTCTTTCCTTCACATGCATTGTACAAATGTTGTAAAATAATGAATTCAAAACTATGCCAATAAATTTGTCAACTATATAAAGAAATCTAGGTCTAGAAAGGACCTTCTAGGATGCATGCAGGACTGCATGCAGTCAGTGTAGAGAGATAAGGTGCAATCTTCTCGATGTCATGGAGCAGTATGAATTTCATCATTATCCCTGACATATTGTGTCTTTGAACATCAGTTTTATTTGCCTTTTGTTCTGCTTTCACATAGTTATTTTCCTTACTAGCATTTTGGGGCTGGAGAACTGTTTCTATATGTGTGTATGTACATACATATGCCCTTATTTGTCAGTCTCAGAAATGGAAAATTTCACATCACATTAAGCAAAATGGCAGAAAAATGTTAACAAGATGGTAGACAGTATAAAATCAAATTCATGTAAAAAAAAAACAACAAACCCATTCAAAAATAAATCTGAGGAAACAATAATGACAGAGATTATTTTGCAGCTGCTCACCAGGCTAGACATAACCTATGTAATTTTCCTATTAATTAATAAAACAATTATGCATTTTTATGTCTTTAATTTTCAAATTTAAAGACTTGGCAACCAAAAATTGATTGGTTCAGGCATCCAGTCCAGTATTTTAAATATTTTTTTTCAAATGATTCTTCCAAATTTTCATATCATGTTGACTTTCCTTCTCAAGAAAATTACCCACAATAAGCATCCTTTGGATCAGAACAAAAGGCAAAATAATCAGTGAAGGATGCCATTATTTGTACATCACCTCATTACTCATATGAGTCAATCTAGCAGGTAAAATGGGTCAGAAAAGCAAACATTTGTTAACACAAATTTCAATGATCAGCCCAGTAATTAATGTGAATAGGGGTGTGCTGATAAAGTAGCTCCACGTGTACAAGTCTATGTTCTGTCACTCAAGAAATTTGGTTTATATGGATCAGTCAATAGAAATAGTGACCAGGTAAAGATGCTTAAAAGCTCTTGCTGACTTGATCACCTAGACAGAAAAAGGTTAAAAGCAAAATCTGATCAAGATCTACACTTATTTATGAGATCAATACCCACTATGGAAATTTTAATGATGCAGACTTTTTTTTTAATGATTGGAAATGACCTAATTTATGTGCCTTCACTAGGGAATCTAAGCTCCATAAGTAAACAGAAAAGTACTTTAAAGTGGCCTCCAGAGGTCAACTCTCTCTGCTGACTACCAAGGAAAACTTGACTACTGACCCATGTTGGAGCCCTACAGCAAATGATGATATGCACCATATTGAGAAGCAAAAACATAAATAGAAAGAGACACTCTCAAGTTCCCATAGGTCAAAAACACTGTTCAACCCAATTGCTCTCACATACGTCAAAACTCAGTGACACTTTCTTGTAAACACACAGTCTATTGGAAAGATGACACACAAGTTATAATTAGAGTGTATTACATGGATAGATTCCAGACCCTTCCCTACCCTGTGTGCTTGCCTCCTGTAATGTGATGTCTGAAAATTAACAGAGCCATTTTTGAGATGAGTCTTTTTGCTTGATTTCTGAAATGTAACTGCAAAATATCAAAACCAAATAATGATTCATGTTTATAACTGTGAGAACACAATTACGTGCTGTCAGTATATGTATGAAAAGAATGGCCTTTACAGTCAACCCTAGCAAAGTTATACCAAGGTATATGGATGATATTTCATGAAACATCCAGTAAAGTGTTTGGAGCACTAAAAAAAAAAACCAGGTAAAAACAGGTAACATTTCCTCCAAGAAAATAAATGTTTGGATCTTCCTTTTTTTTTTTCTTTTTTTTTTTTCTTTTTGTTCTACCTTTTTTTTTCCCTAAGGAAAAGCTGTCCAAAAAATAGTGTTCATGTAATTCTATACTTCTTATTAGATATCAGATTAAATTCAGCCACAGTCTTCTAAGTTTCAAATACATGTGCTCCTGCTCTCTTTATCTAGTTTGACTACATTGGCCCATATCCCACAAAAGAGTAATGGGTGACCTGGAGTTGCCCTTCTCATCAAGCACATCTCGTTGCAAAGACAGCTGAGGAATGACTGAGGGAAATCTCTCCCTGGAGAATGCAGAATTGCGCAGCACTTGGGAAACACTCTGGTAGGAATAAGCAGCCCTGTGTTCAGTGTTGGCCACAGTTCATTTAGCAACATGAACCACACGGATCAAATAAATGTTTCACAAACCTGGTGACTTCTACAACCAAGGTTTTAAACCATTTCTTAAACAGCCAAGAACTACTGACTCCAGTCCTTTGTCTACAAAGTACTTTACCAACTTACTTCCAGGTCATACTTGTTCAATTCTTTGAGAAAAGAGGAAATAGACCTCAGAAGAGTCAACACTTCACTGTTTAAAGCAAAAAAGGAATTAATATTTAATCAAATCCATGTGAAAATCAGCAAAAGTGTAATTTCACTTTGTTTCTGTGATATATTATGTGGGTTTTGTTCCAAAATACACTTAAAGAATTGATAATCTATTACTTTTGGTTTAAACAAACAAAAGAATCTTCTTGAATTTCACATTAACTCTTTTTTGTTGTTGTTTTTTTATAGATGTCTACATAGTGCCAATGGACTTCATAAATACTCTTTAAAGGCACTGAACCATATGGTAGAGCTGAAATGGTAAAAATGTCTCTATACTATTGATATTTATGTGCACAAGAAATGATCTTCATTCCTAGCACTGAAAAACTGCTGGAGCCTTCTGTGCTTGCAGCTGGATTCTCATCAGAAATTAGCAAAGAAAATAATTCCTTTCTGGACAAGTATGTGGGAGAAAGTTCTTTAAATTAAAGATGAGGTAGATGTGACAAGGGAGACTTCCTTTGCTGTTAGTTAGTTACAACTATTTATGCTTTAAAGAGGAAAAGCTGTGAGATTTCCTCAAGCAAGAGGAATTATTGGAAGACCGCCCCAGTCTTCACTTTGCAGAGAGTAGAAAGGTGTTGAAAAAGTGTTTATATTTCCCTTGTGTCTTGTTTTACAACTGTTGGCAGGAATATGAAAATCATCCAGGAAGCAGTATTAAGCATTTTCTATTTTATTCAAGCAAAACATTTATGTGTGTGTAAATATTTCTATGTGCCTAATGCTGGTGTTTACTGCAGTAACAATTGAGCATATGAAGCTCTGTTGGCAGATGTGTGATTATGACTCAAGAGTTCAGAGGTTTCTATATCATATTACAGAAGTCACTGGCCTTATTTCTTCTTTGTAATGGTGCTGCCTTCTGGCATCAGCAGCCCCGTTGTCTTTCACCTACCTAACTGAGAGCAAAATTGCACCAAGGGTGATATTTTGATGACAATCTTCCTCACCACATCATCTTCTCAGGTTGTAAAGAGTAAAGGTTTTTTAGGACTCATATCCAAATTGCCCCTACAGTTTCCAATTTTTTCACAAACAATATTTTTTCATAAATACTATTTTTATTCACAAACAGTATTTTTCACAAACAGTATTATTCCAGTGTTTTTCACTAACATGAATTATATCAGCAGTCATTGTGGCTGCAAAATACCAGCTTCTGCTTGTTCTCATCTTGACAATTATTTTGCTTAGTCTGTCCTGTTTGTTGAGTTTTAATAATTGCATTATTAATATGCTTATCCTGATCCCTTGTTCTGCTTAATGATCTGCCTTTTCTCCTCAGACAGGATTTATCTTACAATCAATATACTCCCCTCAGATTGAAAAAGAGGAAATTCTTATTTGAAAGTCAAATATAATGTTCATGCTAACACTAAGAGCGTTTTAGCTCCACTTCAGAAAATTATGATACAAGGAGTTAACTCCTCAGAGAAACTGCAAAATAGGAGTTGTGGTCAGCTGTCTCCTAAAACAACATTTGTTCACCACAGCTTGTTTGTCTGAAAGTCTTGTCTTAATATTTTAAACTTGGGTAATGATTCGTCTGAGACTAAGATGGTTGTTGATTTTTCATTGTTTGTTTTTAAAAGAGCTGCTTCCTGTTGCATATGAGGGCTCGTGATTTTTGCATGCACAGGTTGGTCAGCACAAAAAAAACCCCCACAAGTCCAGCATAGAATCATAGAATAATAGAATGTTTAGGGCTGGAAGGGACCTCCAAAGGTCATCTAGTGCAGCCCCCCTGCAGTGAGCAGGGACACCCGCGACTAGACCAGGCTGCTCAGAGCCTTGTCCAACCTACCTTGAATATCTCCAGGGATGGTGCCCCAACCACCTCCCTGGGGAGCCTATTCCACTGATCCACCACCCTCAAGGGAAAGAACTTCTTCCTGATAGCCAGTCTAAATCTACTCTAATTTAAACCCATTACCCCTCGTCCTTTCACTACAGGCCATTGTAAACAGTCCCTCTCCAGCCTTCCTGTAGGCCCCTTTCAGGTACTGGAAGGTGGCTATGAGATCACCCTGGAGCCTTCTCTTCTCCAGGCTGAACAACCCCAGCTCCTTCAGCATGTCCTCACAGGAGAGGTGTTTCAGCCCTCTGATCATCTTTGTTGCCCTCCTCTGGACCCGCTCCATCAGGTCCATGTCTTTCCTGTGTTGAGGGCTCCAGAACTGGAAGAGTAGGATGCTGTGGGGGACCGTGTCAAAAGCCTTGCAGAAGTCCAGATAGATCACATCAACAGGTCATCCTTTGCCCATGGATATAGTCACCTTATCAGAGAAAGCCACTAGATTTGTCAGGCAGGACCTGCCCTTGATGAAGCCACGTTAGTTGTCCATCATCAGCTCACTGCCTTCTATTTGTCCTGTTAGACCCTCATAGGTTATTAGGTTCTAGCAACTAACTAATGATCTGTGTTTATTCCAGTGGTAAACACGCTGGGAGTTGAAACTCAAAAGTGAGTTGAAAACAGAACACAACTTCAATGCCTGAGGTTTTATGAATCTTTTGTAAATTAAACACTTATGGCTGCCTTCCTGCAGTATTTGGTCTGTGTTACAGCTCTTGATATGCTTCTGTAGTAGTGAGTGATTTCACGACAAGGCAATTGTAAAGGATAATCTCTAAAGAAGCACTTGACTTCTTTCTATATCTTTGAAATGGGCGCTTAAGAAAAAGACATAACCATTGAGAAAATATTAATTACACCTACAAATATCTGTATGCTTTAGAATCTCAGTTTCTTCCAAATTCTGCTGATATTCACTGAGTATATTTGGGTCTTGGGTCAGAGTTATCTAAGTAAGCATCTTCCTCTCCCCTCTTCATGCCATACAAAGGAAACCATCAGACCTGCTCCCAGCCAGTCACTCACAAAGAGACACTAATTTTATGAAGCAGGGAGCTACTGGCAATACTCTCCAGCTAGGCGTGCTTTGATTTGCTGGAATTATTTTTCCCTGGGTTTCTTAATCTTTTAATTTGACTCCCCTGGTGAACTGGAGGGGAGTGCTTGGGAGGTAGTGTTAAAACAGTGTTACAGGGCCTGTTATAAAAAGGTTCTTTATGGAGCAGGGAGAAGGGGACAAGAAAGCCTGGAGATAGAGTTCATAGGGCTAAGTGTGCTGCATTTAAAGTTGATCTCTGTGAGCACTCTGTTTAATGTCACTTCCTATGGAGTGGACATGATGTGACTGACCTGCAGAAGGACCAATTCTGTAACCACATGTTAAGCTAAAGCTATTTAAGAAATGCTCGTTATATCTGCTCTAGGTCAGAGAAGATACCAGAAATGTCCCTTTCTGCCTCTGCTTTTTGAAGTGTGATGCTTCATACAGGGATTCAATTTACTGACTTTCTTTGTGTATCTAAAAGAAAAAGAAAGATAATTCCAAAAAGTAGCTTCCATATCATTATCTCAGTTTTCCTGTTTTGCATTATTTAGTCAGCTGCTAGAAACATGAAAAAGACAAAACCAAAAAAAATGGTAGTGTATTTCTTCTTTGTCAATTATCCATATCTTTTAAATATCCATGGTCCTAGAAAAGGCTTTTGTGTTCTTTCATTTAAAAACGCTTTTTGACCAAATCTCATCCCCTAGTCTGACTGACAAAAGTGTTCGGTATGATGTATTGACTCAATTTGTTTTGAAAAGTATTTAGNAGAACAATAGGATAAGGCAAAATGAATGTCTTTGCTACAAATCCAAGTATCACATGTAATGGATACCTGGGAAGCATACTGTGTGATGAGTGTAAAATGACAAAAGCTTGTTAATGGAGAGGATGTCCTCAAACTTAACTCTGGACACTCCTGTGAATGTGCAAGTCTGAGTACATCAAAAACACATTAAGGGCAATAAGGACCACGTCCTTTGGCTGTTCTAAGCTACTGGGGAACCCACTGACAGCTCCTGAGAAAGCAGCCTCTTGAGTTGGTCTGGCCAACTCTGGCACTCAGCCCAGTGTGGAGTCTCAGAGAGAGAGAATTGCCACAACACTTAAGGAAGGGATAAACAAACAGAATGTGGATGGTAATGTGAAGAGAAAAGGACAGCATGCCAGAAGGATAAAATGGCATGAATGGTACAACTGAGCTAGTTGCAGAAAGCAGTAGAAAAGAAAAAAGCTCATGCTGAGATAGGAAAAGAACCGGAGGACATTAGTGAACCAGAGGAAGAGATTGATCAATATAAGGTTTCCTTGCATGTAGACAGAGGCCTCTGCAATGCTCTTGGAGAGAATTTCCAATTGCTTCAGATGCTGAGATAGGGAAAATCACATTTTCATTGAGGGAAAACCGTAATCCTTCCTTTTTTGCAGGATTCCTGTCTTGCTTTCACTGGATGCAAATCTGCCAGAAGTGAAGAATGATGTGCCAGATTGTGTCTAACTCTTGTGGCAGAGGAGATTTCCAAAGTTCCAGTGAATCAAGTAATGCTACAGATGCTCAAATCACACTCCTGAATTGCAGACAGTTCTATAAGGCTGCATCCTGCACAAATTATACACCTGTGATGTACAGGAGCAGGCCTGAACTAGATTGCAGGAGTTTTACTGTTGAAAAAGGATAAATACTCATTGTCACTGATATCCCAGAATGCAAACTCTTCAGACATGAAAATTAAGTGAAATTTGTCTTGGAGCTTCAGAGTTTTCTTAGAGACCTGAAACAAAGAGGGGGACTATAAAAAAATCTTCAAGCTCATGCCTGTGATTAGATCTTCTGACTTACGTATTAATAAAGATTAACAGAATACTGCCATGAATTTGCAAAACTCTTTTTTTTCCCTACTACTCTGTCCTGGAAGAACAGAGGATATAAGTGTACTATGGAGTGAATGCTGATATTTCCATGCTCAATAGAAAACGTTTTTTTCAGAAATGCTGGGCAACTAGAACTCAAGCTGATTTTGTGTGTGGAATTTTGGGGCTAAAATGTAGTATCTCCAATCACAATTACAGTCAAGGGCAAATTAGTTAGGCTGAATATTGTGTTTTCCTGCTCAAGAAAGGCATAGCACAAATTATTTCCTCTGACATTTGTAGCTTATTAAAGATTTATCTGTGTTTTTCTCTTCTATCTCAAATCACCATGTAAAAACACTTTAAGTGGGAGCAGCAAATGTTGTCTGAAATCAAGCCCAGTCTATTTGAACTTGGCATTCAGAAAAGTCTGTGCACTTTAAAGAAAAATTACATCTTTTTAGTTTGGGCCATAAACCGACTGCAAAATCTTACCTTTCTGAATTGGCCACTCTGTGGTCATTTTCTTTATGGCTAAATTATTAGAAAATTTACAGGAAAATGCACAGGTTGTCTAGTCTGACTGACAAAAGTGTTCGGTATGATGTATTGACTCAATTTGTTTTGAAAAGTATTTAGTCTAGTAACCTGATGATTCCCAGAGAAGTTCCATTGTTACACATGGGAGCAGAACAAAGATATTTTCTTGTATTTGACAGTTCAGCATTTGGTCTCTCTGAGACTTGGGTGAGAGAAAGCGGGAGGCTTCATCTGTACATTAGCATAACTACTTTTTCCCACACCTGAATACTGGACTTCTTGTTAACTGATAATGTAAATATTTGTCATCCCTAGCTAGAACTGCAAAAGAGTAGTATGTAGAATGGGAAAAAAAATCACACTTCATAGATAGAAGTAGCCTAGCTTCTACAGAAAGAGGAGCAGCTACTATTTATTTTCCTTGTGAGTTTCTTTGAAATCTACTTCAGGACCAGCAGAAGCATTCCTATTGACTAGGAAAAGGAGGGAAAAATCCAAACAGGAACTGTAGTGACATTCTTTTTTTTAAAGCACGAGAGTGAAATTGACTAAATGGAAGAGACAGTGACTTTCAGGAACTTTAGCCAGCTTGCTTTCCTAGAAATTCAGGAAAATAATCCATTAACATTACTGTTTAATTGGAAGAGATATTCCAAAGGAGCTTAGCTTCAACAAGCTGCACTTTCCTTATTTAGGTATTCACACACAAAAGCTGTCTGTCTGTACTGAACCATTTTCTAAGCCTTTGAAACAAAAGAAACAGCATGTAATTACATATTCCGGGGGGGGGGGGGTTGTCCTTTTTTACTGACAGGGGAAAACTGTCACCTTAAAACCATCTCAAAATTCANTTCGGGGGGGGGGGGGGTTGTCCTTATTTACTGACAGGAGTAAACTGTCAGCATCAAACCATCTGAAGATTCAGCATGTCAGAAAGACCCCAAACCATTTTGATATCAGTATATTCTTTAGGCATTAATTTTTGGATGTATCTTGCTTTTATGAGGTGCTGAAGGGTTGCTGCTGTAGATGTATTTTTTCTGCAACTTGATTGCTTTTCAGTCAGCTCTGGGTTTCGTCTCTAAATTCCCAGGGCCACATTCCTGCTTTCTTTCCACAAGTAGCGTTGCAAGTGTCAGCCTGTACCTCCTCCTGCTGTTTTGTCTGGGGCACTTTGATACCTGACTCAGTTTTTATCTATGGGAGATTCTTCAAACATTCTTATGTGCATGTATGCATTGTGTGAGTCAGAATAGCTATTGTCACTGCTCAGAGACAACATTTCTTTCTGGGAAAGTGTTCCTGTTGTATTTTAGCTCTGAACATTTTGCCCCACCTTCAAAGACAGATGGAATCTTCACTACTTGCTTCCTACCAAGCAGCAGATACAAATGAAGACTAGAAGGAAATTATAGAAAAGTGTGTCAACATTACATTGCAGAAAAAAACAGGAGCACACCTTATGAAGACATTGTTTACAGGTCCTTTCAAATAATGCTTGGGAAAAAAAAAAGTTGAAGTAGAACTGTATACATTTATTCTATGAATCATATAATTTAATAGACAATAACACAGTTTCTAGCCAAAAGCTTTTATTATGTTTCTATAAAAAGAATACAAAACATATAAGGATAATGCCACTCAGGACCTTTCCTGTGTTTCATGTTTTCCTGGTTTGCTGATCACAGAATCACAGAATCACAGATATTAGGGGTTGGAAGGGACCTAGAAGATCATCTAGTCCAAACCCCCTGCCTGAGCAGGATCACCTAGACCAAGTCACCCAGGAACAGATCCAGGCGGGTCTTAAGTGTCTCCAGAGATGGAGACTCCACAACCCCCCTGGGCAGCCTGTTCCAGAGCTCTGTCACCCTCACTGAGAAAAAGTTCTTTCTTGTGTTGACCCTAAACCTCTTGTGCTCCAACTTGCACCCATTGCCTCTCGTCCTGTCATTGGATGACATTGAGAAAAGTCTGGCTCCATCCTCTCTACACTCACCCTTAACATATTTATAAACATTAATGAGGTCCCCCCTCAGTCTCCTCTTCTCCAGGCTAAAGAGCCCCAGATCTCTCAGCCTCTCCTCATAAGGGAGATGCTCCATTCCCCTAATCATCTTGGTGGCCCTGCGTTGGACTCTCTCCAGCAAATCTCTCCAGCAAATGATGACTACCTGTGGGCATGCATGACTGTGAGAACTGTCATTATGCTATCAGCAATTAATGCATTGAGGTTAGAGTAACATTTTTGGTAGCTTCAGTGCTACAAGAAACACCAGAAGCTTTTCTCAAACCCATTCACCAAAACTTATCCATGGGCAACAAGACAGGATTTTGCCCTTTTTGCTGCTGTCAGTTTTTCTGAATCCTTTCTCCCCATTTTCTATATAGTTGTCATCATGAAATCAAGGCTGTAAAGTAATCCCTAAATTGTATCCCTGATAATTTTTTCATTATTTCTGTTGGTGTGTCCCATCTACTACAGCAAGAAAAGTCCTACAATATGCTGTTTATCAGAGTGTACATAGTAGCTGGTTATCTGATATCATGGGTTGTCTTTTGACATCAAGTTGCTGTTTGTAAATTAAAAAAAATATTTGAACAAACTGTATTAAATTAATTAATATGCAATTGGTTAATTGCAGCTCTGTGAATTTAAAAGTCCTTGAGATACAAAGCATACAAGGATGATACTGCCTTCTACAGAGGTTCAAGGAAATAATCTTTTGTAAGGGAAGTGGTTTTATAAGGAACAGCACTGCACTGTTCTCATTCACAACTGCAGTAATCTCATATGGTTTATGGATCATAATTTAATCTTCTTTATAGTTTGAAATACCTGCAACAACTTGCATTGCCCCACAGAGCTTTAATTTTTCGTCTCCTTTTTCCTTTGTTAATTGAAGATAACATTTTAGAAACAGTCAAATGGTTTGTTCTAACTCTCAAGTACATTAGAAGACTCAAGTACATTAGAAGACTACACACTCATTCAAAGTGCCTATAACAAAAACATTTCCCCTGAAATCCTGATGGGAACTGCAATAAAAGAAATCTTTCTTTAGCTTCAGACATATTAAAAGGAAATCCATTATTATATGATGGGGGTCATGTAAAAGAAATGTTATAAAACCTAAGGTAATAAGGAAGAAATCACTCTTCACACAATTGTGATTTAAAAAGAATATTATAACTGAAATAAGCATTTTCACACAAACTAGCAGATCATTAATGTCTTTCATGTTCATATACAAATGTCCACTGTTCTTTAGGAACAATAATTTTCTTCAAGAATAATACTTAATNATAATATTGAGGGGCTTCATTTTGCTTTTCTATATAGTTCTTAGTGAATGTTTTATTTTTAAAGATTAATGGTATTAGAACCAGTTAAAACACAGATTTTTTTGTGTTTCATAAAATTTTTTTCACATTACCAATTTCTTTGTTAATGGAACCAAAGCCACTTAAAAAATATCTTTCTCACATAAATTATGATGTCATTTCACCTAACAGTTAACTACAAAAAAAAGTTAAAAAGAAGTATTGTGCTCCTGAGGTGCTACTTTTATTATATGTCATATCGAACAACATAACATACTGCTGTTCCAAACATCTTCATATAAATTATACTACATAATGCAATTCTACCTATTATGAATTAATGTAAGAATGCAATTAAATTTATTTTGAGATAATTTCTTATTTTACAAAACAAATGCACTTTCAGTGCATTTCAGTGAATGAAACACTGCAATTTCTTTGTTCTTGCTTGTGGGGAATTGTGCAAAAAGTCACTTTTATGCAGAAAAAGACTTAATTGACGTGGCAAGTTCTGCCAAAATCTGCTTGGAGAAGCCTTGCTGGCCAGATCGATTCTCTTTGTGACTGCAACAGATCACTGCATGATGCTTTCCCCTCAGGTGCCCAGGTAAGTACATGGCACAGGGCAGCAGATATAGAGTGTGGCAGAGCCCTGCAAGTCTGTTGGTGGCAGGACTGTCACCCCTGTTATTTGTCAAGTGTACACCGAGTGTTATGGCTTATAATGCCAAACTGTTTATTTTAGCCTTCTTGTGCATGTTTTGATACAGAGTATTTCTATTTGTTTAGTATCTGGCACCACGGGTGCAAGGTTGAGAGTACAGGTTGCTATTGCAATTTAGCCCGTTTCCAAGCAAAAACATCAAGCTTTTTCCACATACTAAGCTTTGTTTGAAAGAAACCAAGTGAATTCACACATTCTCTAAGCACAAAGGCTAATATCCATTTTCAGAGTATATCATCACGGAGAAGAACAACATGTACTCTGTTTAATATGACTCTGCTGCTTGTACTAGAATATAAACCACTAAGTATTTCTTTGGAGAGGAGGCTCTATGAAAAGTATCACAAATATACCCTCCATAATTTCATTCAAATTAGCAAGTATTTGAAGCCTTACAAAAAACATTTAAGATACAATTAAGACAATTTTGACATTGTTTAAAATAACCTATACAAGTTGCGAGTGAGGCTTGCAAGACTTATCTAGCTCGATGGGTATCACAGAAAGTGGACCAGGTCTGCATCACATGAGAGGGGAAACATCAAACAGATGTGAGAAGCATTCAGCATCTGACATGACACAGTTTATTCTGAAGAATAGTCACGTGCATGTACCAGAGATAAAGACAAATGGTGATGATTAATGTATCTTTCAATAAAATACCATTTTCCAGTGATTTTTCCAGAATGTTTGCAAGACAGTTTATTTGCAGGACCTGCTTTGTATATCTATTTTAGTCCCAGAAAAGACAGATTTTTATCTAATGAAAGCAAATCTCCTCTGGCTTAATTGCAGGCTTATGCACTGAATAATCCATGGTATTCTGCAGCCATAGCTAACAATCCTTATATGGCTCACAGAGTAGAACAGCATTTTCTTATGCAGAACTCTTATCTGAGAACTTTTTGGCCTGCCCCTAATAAAAGGGTAAATTCTTCCTGCCAGCTACAAAATTATCTTCATTCACAATGTGGTATAAGCAGAATACCTCTTACTATGTCTTCTCTAGTAACGAAAAATAAAAGAATTGGTGCAGTATGAATTTCCCATTATTGCTCCTACTGCTGTCACAGTCCCTATACAGTTTGTCTAATAAATCCCATGTGTAGTACAACTGCACTATTTATTCTGCCTGAGAAAACCAACAGTCCATGTATATAGGCAGGACAGTATTCATACCAGGTAATACAAATGTTTCTGATGGTCTAGTGTTATCTAACCTGCAAAAATCCTCAGGGTTCTTTATTATTTAAAGAGGACATAGGAATTTTATACAGGAGAGAGGAGCATGCACCGAAGTTTGCAGTTTATATCTAAATTGGGAGACCTACAATTATTTTTTAGTCGTATGGTAGGTAGTCCCTTGTCATATCAGAATGAGCTTTCATGTGTGGACATGCACAAATATATACTAACCTTGTATTTTGGTGGGTTTTTCTTTATGGCAATAAGGGCATGCTCAGGCCAGGAATAAACTAAGCTCTCAATGCAGCTCCAGAATTTTCTTTTCTTAGTGTGTCCAAATAGGCTATTATTGCTACAGAGAACTGATGAAGGAGAATGATTCTGAGCCAGACAAAGAGAACAGGGGAATCTATTGTCTTGGGAATCACAGAATGTCTGCTGTTGGAAAGGACCTCAAAAGATCATCTATTTCAACCCCCCTGCCAGAGCAGGATCGCATAGATCAGGTCTCACAGGAACATGTCCAGGTGAATTTTTAATGTCTCCAGAGAAGGAGTCTCCACAACCTCCCTGAGCAGCCTTTTCCAGTGTTGTGTCACCCTCACTGTGAAGAAGTTTCTCCTATGTTTACATGGAACCTCCTATGTTGCAGCTGCACCCATTGTCCCTTATACTATCATTGGACACCACTGAGAAGAGTCTGGCTCCATCCTCCTGAGACTTGTCCTTTACATATTTATAACCATTAATGAGGTCACCCCTCAGACTCCTCCAAGCTACAGAGACACAGCTCCCTAAGGCTTTCCTCATAAAGGAGATGCTACACTCCCTTATCATCTCTGTGGCTCTGCTCTGAACTCCTTCAACAGTTCCCTGTTCTTGAACTGAGGGGCCCAGAGTCGGACACAATATTCCAGACATGACCTCACCAGGGCAGAGTAGAGGATGTGAAGAACCTCTCTCGACCTACTAACCACACCCCTTCTAATAGTGAGGTCCAACCCAGAAAAACTCCATATATCTTACTAAAACCTTTCTTTGTCATTCTGTCTTAATAATAATGTGCATGTAGCACAACACAAGTTGTAACAAAGACGAAACATGCCACAAGGAATGCAAGGTGTCAAAAGTTACAGCATGCACTGACTTGTAGTTTCCATACACATGTAAATTTTTTTAGTACTTAAATGCATCTTAGAGTTTGCACACTTTTGTCCACCTGCACAGTATTCCTTTGCAGGGGATTTATCTGGCTATCCCCAAGCTTTCAAAGATGAGCATCTGGCAATACAGTCTTAGTGCAAAAGGGGTATATAGCTGGAAATCACAAGGGCTTTTACAAAGTAATGGCTATTTTATATAAATATAAAATTTATATAAATAAATAAAAATATATTTATATATTTATATAAAATATAATATTTTATAGAAATAAATATAAATTATAAATTATACATTTTTTATAAATAGCTAGACAGTGCCTTGAGTAGCATGATTTAGTTGAGAGGTGTCCCTGCCCACGACAGGGAGGTTGGACTAGATGATCTCTAAAGGTCCCTTCCAACCTAGGCCATTCTATGATTCTATGATTTTGTCTTTTTTCTAAAGTGTAACATCTAAATTGTCTTCTTAGTATGATTGTGTTGCTGTTAGGAATAACATACACTGTTCTTACTTTGTGCTGTGATTCTCACTGAAATACTGTGTTACACATGGACTGATTAACTCTTGTGTACAAATCTACTACTATCTGCTCAGACTGTCACTAGTCAAAATGTGTTGGAGTTGCCACTGATGATGCTTCAGTCTAACTAGTCTCCAGTGAAGCAGCACCATTCTTTTCTTCTGTTTAAAAGGTTAATATATTTAAAAGGTTGAAATATTTTTTTTCATAGCCTTACTGAAAATATTATTTAATTTTCTCTGTATACTATTAAAGGTGATTCTTGAAGGGAAATAATTTTTCTCTCTGGAAAGAGAAATTATGCAGCTGCATAGACATGGTACAGCTGTTGAATTGCACAATTCCCTCGGCAGAGATAACAGTCAAACCTGTGTAATGATCTGTGAGAGCCATTTTACAAGCAAGGAAAATTTTTCCTTGATTTTTGTGGAATTAGGGGACAGCTCTTGGCAGAATCAGCAGTACGTTTAACAGGCAGATTGTTCAATGTGTAGCAGAAAGGAAGTGTTGCTGGCCATGCTCCTTTCTAATTTTTCCTAAAATGTTTTTTTTTGTTTGTACTTGTACTTAGATCAGCCTGCATTCCCTGAGTTGAAGGAAAACTGCTCAACCTCTTGGCTTATATTTCTACTATGCAGAATTATTCTGTGCTGTTGCTCTGTAAAGCTTATCATCCCCCCTTTTAAACTGTTCAAGAATGTGATGTCAATATGATATTCCTCCTGTCACAAGCCCTGCCAGCAAACCTCATCCAGACTGGGCTCCTCTCTCCACAGGGCCACAGGTCCTACCAGAAACCTGCTCCATCACAGGCTTCCCATGGGGTCACAGCCTCCTCTGGCCACCTGCTCTGGCATGGGGTCTTCCCCGGGCTGCAGGTGGATATCTGCTACATCATTAACTTCCTTGGGTTGCAGAGGCACAGTCATCCTCACATGATCTTCACCTCAGGCAACAGGAGAATCTCTATTCCAGTCCCTGGAGCACCTCCTCCCCCTCCTTCTTCACTGACCTTGGTGTCTGCAGAGCTGTTTCTCACATGTTCTCATGCCTCTCACTGACTGCAGTTGCTGTTATGCAACAACTTTTTCCCCTTCTGAAATATTTATTGAAGAGTTAGTACCACTGTCACTAATGGGCTCAGCAGAGATCACTAGGCTTACTGATAGGAAAGGAGAACTTTCCTCAACTAAAAGCAAGAAGAATGGCTTATGACAGATTTTAGAAATTTAAAAAATCTTTCTACAGTCAATGAGTAATAATTATGGAAAGACAAACAATTTTCTTCATTTCTTTAGTTAGCTTTCTAAACCTATTCATCAATAAGGATTTGCTTCCCTAATGAGATGTAAATGCTAAAACTTGAGAACGTAAGTAGCAGATACAACAATGAAGAAGGAGGATAAATGTGTTTCAGTTCTGCTGGTTTCAGTTAGAGTTATCTTCTATGCTAGTAGCATAAAAATATTGCTTGAAGAAAATGATGATTTATTTCAGATGCAAATATAGAATATACCAGGCCTGAATATTTTATTAGATTCAATCTACAAATCCTGGCCTGCATATTCATGCTCACAGTTCATGTGTAGATGGTCTTTCTTCTAAATTCAGAAGGTGCCAGGCATAGATGATTAACATGAAATAGTACAGTGCTTGTTACAAAATGCCAATGTGCTTCTCTGAGGTAACATCACTTGACATGTATTAGATAGCTGTTCTCTGATTTTTAACACAAGTAAAAATTCAGCCTGTGAGTAAAAAGGCCTCTGCAACTTCACCTGTCTAATCAAATGACTTATATTTGTCTGATTTTCTATTGGGTTATATTTAAGAATGGAAGAAACAGTAGCGATGTCAGAATTTAGCAGGAAAATGGTACCTGTGGTCATGAGAGGCTCTTGGAGCTGTCACTGTCATTCTTGCAATTTTGTCAGCAGGTCTTATCAATCTTGACTGCTTTTCTTTTGGGCATATAGTGGACTAGTTACATAGTATGAAAGTTTGTATAATCACACTACATTTGATCATCAAAGCGTAGTATCACTAAGTGAGACCATTACATGCCATGGGCTAAATTGAATTCTCTTATGCCTCTGCTTTACAAGATAAACCAAGGAGATCTGTACTTTCTACATTCACAATATGACACCTGATTATTTATTAGATAATTTGAAGCCAAGTTTTAGACATTACAGACTGGATTTCTAAATTAATAGAAACTTTGTCTTCATTTCTGTCCGTATGCTCTTCATGAAAATGAGGTAACATAAAAGTTGTGAAACACCCTAGTGCTACATTCGAGAAGATAAAAAATTCTGCTTTTAGAACAGCATTTCTGCAGTATAGGGTAAATATGATAAATAAGACATAAAAATGCATTACCTGCACATTGATCAGAAATGGGAAAAAATAGCTAAAATACTGTCTAGCAACAGAACACTGCCCAGCCCATCTGCTGAATGAGGCTGCAGCCCTGCTGAAGAATATCAATTGATTGTGCAGTTAAACTATGTATTTCTTTGTATTTCTTAACTTTATAAAACTTGACTTTCTAGCCTTCCTCCCTTTGGTTAGTTGCTTTTGTAAATGCTTACTATTCAAGGAATACTGAAGTTCTTGTAATATCTTGTAACAACAGTCGAGACAGAATTCACACTTCTTCAATCAACAGTTATAAATGAATAGTTTCAAGCAATGCATAGCATGTTTCTGTGGTTTACACCATTTATATTTGAGTCCATGTCATCTGTGACACAGACTATTGTCCTCAGTGATGCCAGCTTTTCCTGCACTACGTGGCATGCCAAGGACAGAGCATGAGCATCAGTGCAAGACTGGAAAATTCAGTATGAAGAGAGTTTAATAATATCTATACAGGTTGCTTGTTTTCTTTGTTTTACTCAGAAAGGACAGTACCATCACCAGCATTAAGTGCACCTTTCAGGATAGTTAAGTGTGTAGTAGCACTTTAAGGTTTCACATAACTGATGTTTCATTTGTTATCATATGCCAGCAAATATAAACTCTTTAAACCTTTAGAGAAAGGATTCACCTGGTGTTGGATGGAAGACTAGGCAGAGGAAAGGTGTGCTAGTATTAGAGGGCACAGAGAAGTTTATTTAGGGCAGTGCAGAGAGTAGTAGGAGAACTCTGACCTATTATTCCAGCAGCAATTAATAGCATTGCATGCTTACCTTTTTAATGTCATCTGCATTGCAGATGTTTAACATTGCAGTACTGACGCAGTGAAAGAATATTGCCAATCATTTTTAAACTTGAAACACATCCACGAAACAAATGTACTTCCTTGACAGACCACAGGGATTTGTGAGTTTTCCATTGTGTTTCTCTTCCTTTCTGGTAAAAATGAGCTTTCTCAACCTTCCCAGGAATTACCCAAACCCTTTAGAGATACGTCTGCTAATGCAACACAGATGCCTAGGAAAAAAAAATTACAGTCTCCCTAAGGTGTAACTCTGACACAAAACAATTGCTAAATTATTATAGCAAAATGCTATTGTCTTAATAATTCATGCCTAAATCAGCTGTTGCAGAAATGACCAATATGTCTTCGACTTCTTCTTTCCAGTGCATCCTCCCTTTTTGCTATGGTTCTCTTAGTTTCCTGCTCTGGGAAATGACTGACATTAAGGATAATGAATTTACTGACTCACACTTCTGTTAGCGATTAAATCATATTAAAGATTCTCCCTCTGTGTGGGCAGAGGAAGCTGGGCCTCATTAAGGGTTCAGAAGGATAGATCAACGTACTAATTAATGTACTAGAAAATGATACCCAGGATATCTGGATTGGATTTCAGACTCTGTTCTAGCTGTAATAACTCATATGACAGTTCTTCTAGGCATAGTCAGACTTTGTTCCATTAGAAGACCATTTGTATTCACAAATTTGAATAGCATTTTCCATTGTTAAGTATCAACATTAATAGCCTATATTCCTCCTGAGAAAAATTAATTCTCTCTGTTCATCAATGTATCATTGGCATAGCTCTAGTTAGCTCAGTGCCAAATGGAAAGTGAAACCCAGACAGAACTATTCCCCATATTATTTTAGCAATGTAGCCAAAACAATGAAGAAATTAAATTTTGAGTTTATAGCAATTTTTCAGAAATGGCTCATTGTCATCTTTTGTGGCTCTCTAAATCTTGGTAAGTAAATAGGATATGTAATTTTGTAGGTTATCAAACCTTTTTTTTTTTAAATTCTAGTTTTCAATACCTTAAAATCTTACACACACAAATATGCTATTTTTGAGCTGTGAAATTTCCTTACAGATGATAAATATGGTGCGTACCAATGATTGGGTTTGGATTTTGGATTCGGAAAATAATTGTTTATACAGGGAGCAAGGACACAAGAAGTTACGTGGCTGTTAAAAACAGAGCCTGGTGCACCTAAAAAACTATGTCAAGTGATCATCAGTGTTGTAGTAAGGCCTTCATCAAGATGGGCTGTCTCACTTATTTGCACATTTTAGAATACAATTTGCATTGTATTGTAAAAATTTTCGCATCTTCCACAGAAATACTTGGAGGTGGGTAACAGAATACAGTAAAATAGAGGTGATGGTGATCCAGCATATTCCCAAGTGCTAAATCCCTTTTCTGGTAGTTATTGTACATTCTGTCATTTTTGAGAGTTCAAATTACAGCTGTCGACTAAAAGGAACAACCAAGTTTTAGACTCTAGCAGAAACTTTGCTGTATTTAGTCATTCTTTCATTCAACCTAAGTCACTGTCACTGACTTAGCTCCCTCTTCCCTAAACTTTCTATTTCCATTTAATACTAAATACTATTTCAATGCACATGGTTTAACTTTTGACTGGATGATGAATGTTTGGGTTCCACAGAAGATGGAAAATATAATTACCTTCCACTTGTTTTTGTTTGCTTGCTTCTATTATCCATTTCTTGCCTTTCTATTATCTATTTAGATCATAAGTTGTTTCAGGCATAGACACTATATTTATCCAAGCATTCATTTGGTTTATTTTCTTTAAGTTCAGTTTAAATGTATTTTAATAGGTAATCCCAAGACAATAATGTTTATCATTTTTATCTGTAGTTTAAACTTGTTTGTAAAATACTTAGTTTAATGCTTTTTAATACTTTTTCCCCCATACATTTTTTTTTGCCTTAGAGAGTAACTGCTCGAACTGCTGCTTAGGCTTTGAAACTACTGATAGTGTGTCATGCTTTTTCAGATGTTACTAAAATTCAATCTCATGTTTAATGATTCTCATTAGAAAATAAATAATTTCTTAGATCTGTTAATTTAAATGTACAATGGCAAGAGCTGCTTATGACACATTAAGATTTCCCATATTTCTTTTCTCAGAGTGACTGTGACTACCAGCAAGCATTTTGGAACACATATAATTAATATGTTTAGTTAACGAAAAAACATTAGAGGAAGAATTAAATGTCCTCTGCTGAGTAACACTCTTTTATCCAAGGAAATGACAGCTGATGGGCCTGGATGACATTCACCTTAATACCATTTAAAGCCTTTCATTTGGAAGGGATTTTGCTTTTCTTGTATGAGGCAGGAGGAGCAGAGCTTTTGTGCTGCAGTGTATCACCCAGGGTCCTTTGTTTACCTGTTATCCATTACAGTCAGTGCTTTCTCTCCATCCTTCCTCTTCAACATATCCCAGTATTGCAAGCAAGAACAGTACTTGGTGTAGAAAATGAACAGGAATAAACTAGTATAAATTGTTGTCAATACATTTCAGATGGAAAGAACTTCATCTCATACCACACCATTTCCTGTGTCTAAGTTGGACCAAGAGGCTCAGAAGATAAACACTCATCCCTCCGTTCAGCAAGAACAGCTTGAAGTCTCTTTTTGCTTTTCTGATATCTCATGGCATTGGGCCATCACATTGTTGTTAAAAACAAATTATTGTTTCAGCTCCTTCCACACCAAGATGAAAAATACTGTGGGTGTAAACAAGAACATGAAACGATTTGCATTGCTTGGGATGCTTGCCTACAAATAGCTCCAGTGAATAGATGGCCACACACACTGCCAAGTAGCTGTTGCAGGGCACTGACAGAGAGGTGGGACCTGTGGCATGTTGGTAGAATAATATTATTTCTTTTAATGTTGCAGAAGAATCTATCAGAGTGAAAGGGTTATATTTAATCATGGGTGAGTTTCCAGAGGAAGAAGGGAATTGGCCAGTGTGTGACTGCCACAGAGAGTCTTTAAGGTTGTCTGTGGTTGTTTGTGTACTAGTTGCAGTTACAGACAACAACACAAAAGTCTAAATAATTGCAACAGGGTGAGCATTATTGAACTACGCCTCTTCCGTGCTCTATTACGTGCATATGTTAGACTGATTTTAGTTTGATTAATTAGGTCACTTTTTGGATTTGCAGTATTTCAGTGCTAGCTGGTCTACTGAGAGCAGAGAAGGATGAAGTTGTTATGGCACATCCAACAGCAATTCTTAATTTACCAGAGCAGATTATGACTCTCACTGTAGTCATCACATGCTACAAAACGATGAATTGGAAAAGCTTCCTAAAGTGAAAGTGACAGAGAGACAATTTGTTCCCAAACATTGTCCAGTTTGCCTAGAGCTTTGGTAACCCGCATCATCAGGAGGTCATCAAATGCAATAGTAATATCTTGATTATAGAAAAAAACCCATGAACATGTGTAAATGTCTTTTTAAAAATTGAAATGTATAATAGAGCTTGTCTGTCATTTCTTTTTTCTACCTTTCCCCCCCACTTTTCTATGAGCATTATTGGATGTTTAAGAAAGAAGTTCTGTTACATTTCTCAATAACTGCTTTCCACCAGGAGACTGGAGTTCTTCATATAATAAGCATTGAGGAATGCAGTTTATTGTATTTTCAAGTTCATAAGGTGTAAAGAATGGAGCAGGCTATTCTATTATTGATGGCAGCTTCATGCCTTATACTCCTCCATCTTCACAGATGTGCAAGCCACACACTCAAAGATC
>VYZU01025756.1:0-16056 GCA_013401355.1 Ceyx cyanopectus | reverse complement strand
GTGAGGTCAGCATTTCCAATCCCAATGCCAAAGGGCACTGTGCCACTTGTCTTCAGGACCACTGAGGGCCTCCTCACATCATCTTGGGACCGGTCAGCAGTCAGCAGAATCAGGAACTGTGGGACACCCTCCGCTATTCTGCTGCCACTTGACACTGTGAACACATTCTTGATGAGATAGTCGAGGGCTGCACCAGTGTTCAGAGGAGATCCTCCCATAACCTTCAGCTCCTGAATGGCACTGATGAGTTCTGCTTTGTCTTCATGGGAGTCAAGTAAGAACTCTGGTTGTATGACATTGCTGTACTGCGCAACAGCAACACGGACCTTGTCCCGACCAATATCCAGGCTTTCAACCACTCTTTGGACAAACATCTTCAGTAGAGGGAAACCTCTTCTGACACCATCTGAGCCATCAATTAGAAACACCACATCCTTCTTCTCACCTCTTTCAACTACTGTTTGAGACAAGTAAGGGATGTGGGGAGTGAGATTCTCTTTTGCAGTAGTTACTATTCTCCACATACATTTAACAGAAGGATTGCAAACATTCGGGAAGGGGAAAGCAAAGTGTCAGGATGGGCAGCTCAGTTCCTCTAGCATCAGTTGTAATCCTTGGCAAAGAGGCAGAGGGGTGGAAGTCGGTGGAAACTATTGTGCAACACATACTGTGCCTTACCCACCAAGTCATAGAATCATAGACCCATAAGAAATAGGGTGCCAAGGGACTCTGGTACCATCTCCTACCTGAAACTGGGAGAAGCCATCTTCTCCTAAGGGGGCTGGGAAGCTGGCACATGACTTGCAATACATAACATGAGTATGGGGACAGTAGAGATCTTTTGCTCCCAAAGTTTCTAAACAAAATAATATACTGCAGAGAAGATGCTCACAGGGAGCTGGTGAAGACAGGGAGAGAAGAATTTTTCTGAGACATCACTGAACTGAGAAATAAATAATCCTGCCCATTCTCAGACAAAATAAGAGCTTACTGAAAAGGACATCCAGCTGAAAATGCTGAAATGCTTTTAGAAAATGCTAGACATGGGTTGTTGTTTTTTTCTTAACTAATTTCAAGCACAAAAAAAATAGTAATTGTGACCAAGCATTTATAAAAAAAAAAAAAGACTAAGAAACGCCAAAGATCAGAAAAATTTTGACACATTCTGCTATTGCCTACCAGAACTGCAAAGCTTTGTCTGAGCCAAGCATAAAACATCACTGCCTCTCAAACACAGCAACTGATGATGGCATCCTCAAAAGTGACAATGGATGGTTTATTAGCAAGGTCAAGTGGGACAAGAAGAAGTGTCAGCTCTCCCTCAGAATTCCATCTGTCCCTGAAGATGAAGTACATCTTCAGTACCTACTTATGAATACTAGACCTATAAAGACTTAACAAGGGCAGCTGAAGTCTTAATGCAGACTTAGGATCAAGTTTATTATTTAAGAGGAATGTTGGAAACTCAGTGGGTTAATGGATAGAACTGGAGTAGTAATATAGCTTGTGTTGAGCAATACAGGCAGGAAGAGGGAACAGACATTGCCTGGTGTATCCCTGTTTCATACAATTCAGGAGCAGGGGAAGAAAGTCCTATCAGAAGTCTCTTGGTAGCAGATAAAGGAGAAAAAATATGGGTATTCTTCTGAGGTGTCTCTCTTTTAGCCAAGAATACTAGGAAAAGTAGGTGAATGCAGCTATTTGTGAGCACAAATTATTCACAGAAATTCATGGTCAAGGGGATTCAAAATTATCTTGACAAGACCAAAAATGGTTTGAAAAGGTAGGTTGAAACTTAAGGGAACTGGACACACTTGTTTATGTCAAGACAAAAGCTACATAAATTTGGGAAAGGCAGTGGCTCCACATGAAAATGATGGGGTGAGAGATAACTAGGGGTCACCATTGTTACGCTTTGGTCATTTGGAGCAGGCTGATGTTGGAGAGACAAGGGTGAAAAGGTGAAGAACATACAAGGAAGATTGAATGAGCTGGGTACACAGCTGATAACAAGAGGACCGAGACAAGTCGTACATGGCAAGCTTTAAGTAAATGAGATGCTGTCACACAAAACATAGATATGAGCTGACATCTGCTTTTTTTTTTTAGTTGAAGAGTGTAAAAGGCTTAAACTATGACCGGGAAGGCAGAAGTTCAACATTCAGGAAAAGTATCTACTGATTGATGACAGGACGAGGGGTAATGGCTTCAAGTTGCGCCAAGGGAAATGAAGAATTTCTTAACAGAGAGGGTGGTTAGGCATTGGAATGGGCTGCCCAGGGAGGTGGTGGAGTTCCCATCCCTGGAGGTGTTTAAGAGTCACGTAGATGTGGTGCTGGGGGACACGGTTTAGGAACACTGGCAGTGTAGGGTTAATGGCTGGACTTGATGATCTTGAAGGTCTCTTCCAGCCAAATCATTCTATGATTCTATGATACAAAGTAATTGGGCAGGTTAATTATGGAGGCTGGGAAATCTCCTCCGCTGGAGGATTTTCAGAACAGATTAGGCCACTGTCAGCTGGTGCCAGACAAGAACAACCCATTGGGGACAAGGGTATGTAGCAGGTGGTACCCTGAGATCCCTTTCAGCCCTATTTCTTTTTTATATTTCTATGATTCTAAGTTCATCTGCCCATGACCTTTATGGAGAGATATGTTATTGCACTTCTCCTCATCCACACCTGCTATTGGGAGACAAGTTAATTATCAAACTAGTGCTGCCTCAGGAAATCACACAGGTGGACACAATTACCAGTACTGCAGTGAGAATTCATCATTGTGGCCATGCGATTGTTTGTGGTTGTTTCTTTCTGTTCTTCAACTAATCCATTCTCATCTACTGAGATTATAATGGCACCCGAGTTAAGGGCACCTAATTTACTGGTGTGCAGGTACAAAATGTAGAAACTGCCATCATATCCAGTAAGAAATAATGGGGCAAGAGTAGACACAGCATGCTGTAATTCTTCTTACTCCCTACCGCTCCTCCAGAAAAGTGAGGATGGAAAGAGAAATTGCAGCAAGCTTTTATTTGCTTCTTCTAACCCTGGCCCAAACATTTGCACATCATTTCATGGAAGATCTCTGAGGAAATGACTCTTTGTTACATCAATTTTGTATGATGTTTTACACACTGGTAACAACATCTATTGCAGCTTTTGCAGCTGAATAAAAGGCTTTTCCTTACTCATCTTTCAAATTCACTTTGAACCTTAAAGCTTTACTGGTCTGACCTGAGGAAAATCCAAGTACAATTGTAATTTCTATGTAATAGTTTTAAACATCACCTGAACAAATTGCTCTTTACCAAATTGAGAGGGGCACATAAGTTATGCCTTTCAGCCTCTTGGAAACCCCAGAGGTCCCTGTACCTGTTGGCTGAAGCTGGATAGTTTTCAACAGGTTGACTATGTTTGGCTGAAGCTCCGAGATCCGAGGAAGGGAGTCAACATTCAGAATGAATTGCGGGGCATAAACGATCCTTTCCAGCTCTATGAGGTTGGCATTTTTGGCTTTAATAGCAAAGGTCACAACTCCAGCTTGCTTAAGAGCATCTGATGGTTGTTCCACATCGTCAGTTGATCTCCCAGCAGCAAGGAGGACCAAAAACTGAGGAACCCCTTCTTCAATCCTGCTTCCTGCTTCTTTCACAAACAGCCTCCTTATAGCTTCATCTAGAGCAGCTCCAATGTTCAGTTGTTTCCCAGTTTTTATCTTCATCCTTTTCACTTTGAGAAGTATCTCTTGTTTAGATGAGAGTTCAGCAAAGCCAAATTCAACTTGGATGGTGTCACTGAACTGAGCTACAGCTACTCGCGTGGCATCAGGACCCACATTCAGGTCAGAAATGACTTTGTGTACAAAGTCCCGGACAGCAGGAAAGCTACCCAAGAGGTTGGCTGAGCCATCAATCAGGAATAAAATATCTTTCTTGCTTTCTAGAATAAATTCACAAATGAAAAGAGGGGAAAAAAAAGATGTGAAGGCATTTTTCTTCTTAAACGTCATCCTAAAAACTTCTCTGCAAATTAACTGGGTTTCAATATGCAAAGCATGTCATTTTCATTTGCTGAAGTATTCAAAAGCTACAGGACTAAACAGCACCTTTGATTCATTTATCTGAAGAAGAAGGGGAAACCAGGACACCCCTATCCTAAGACTCATAAAAATCAGGCACCAGATAGTCATAGCATATATTGTATTGCATCATATCATAAATTGGCCATTTCAGATTAGGCCAGTGATGTTTATGGTCTAGCAGCAGGCTGACAAAACAGACATTAAGTACAACAGGGTTGGTGTTCTTTTTGTTTAAAGGCTTAGTAGATAACAAATAGACATTAGTTCATACATACACACACATACAAAGCATCTTCTGCATTCTCTTGTACTTCTCCCAGTTGCATCATAAGGAACATCTAAAACCATACGTGAGTTATGACTCTGGGAGGGAGAAAAGCCTTTTACCTGTGTCTGTTTAATGCCCTTTTAATCTCATTTACAATCCAAGGCAAAAGCAAGCAGGTCATATCTCTGTCTTAACATCTTTCATATTAATNGATATGTTATTGCACTTCTCCTCATCCACACCTGCTATTGGGAGACAAGTTAATTATCAAACTAGTGCTGCCTCAGGAAATCACACAGGTGGACACAATTACCAGTACTGCAGTGAGAATTCATCATTGTGGCCATGCGATTGTTTGTGGTTGTTTCTTTCTGTTCTTCAACTAATCCATTCTCATCTACTGAGATTATAATGGCACCCGAGTTAAGGGCACCTAATTTACTGGTGTGCAGGTACAAAATGTAGAAACTGCCATCATATCCAGTAAGAAATAATGGGGCAAGAGTAGACACAGCATGCTGTAATTCTTCTTACTCCCTACCGCTCCTCCAGAAAAGTGAGGATGGAAAGAGAAATTGCAGCAAGCTTTTATTTGCTTCTTCTAACCCTGGCCCAAACATTTGCACATCATTTCATGGAAGATCTCTGAGGAAATGACTCTTTGTTACATCAATTTTGTATGATGTTTTACACACTGGTAACAACATCTATTGCAGCTTTTGCAGCTGAATAAAAGGCTTTTCCTTACTCATCTTTCAAATTCACTTTGAACCTTAAAGCTTTACTGGTCTGACCTGAGGAAAATCCAAGTACAATTGTAATTTCTATGTAATAGTTTTAAACATCACCTGAACAAATTGCTCTTTACCAAATTGAGAGGGGCACATAAGTTATGCCTTTCAGCCTCTTGGAAACCCCAGAGGTCCCTGTACCTGTTGGCTGAAGCTGGATAGTTTTCAACAGGTTGACTATGTTTGGCTGAAGCTCCGAGATCCGAGGAAGGGAGTCAACATTCAGAATGAATTGCGGGGCATAAACGATCCTTTCCAGCTCTATGAGGTTGGCATTTTTGGCTTTAATAGCAAAGGTCACAACTCCAGCTTGCTTAAGAGCATCTGATGGTTGTTCCACATCGTCAGTTGATCTCCCAGCAGCAAGGAGGACCAAAAACTGAGGAACCCCTTCTTCAATCCTGCTTCCTGCTTCTTTCACAAACAGCCTCCTTATAGCTTCATCTAGAGCAGCTCCAATGTTCAGTTGTTTCCCAGTTTTTATCTTCATCCTTTTCACTTTGAGAAGTATCTCTTGTTTAGATGAGAGTTCAGCAAAGCCAAATTCAACTTGGATGGTGTCACTGAACTGAGCTACAGCTACTCGCGTGGCATCAGGACCCACATTCAGGTCAGAAATGACTTTGTGTACAAAGTCCCGGACAGCAGGAAAGCTACCCAAGAGGTTGGCTGAGCCATCAATCAGGAATAAAATATCTTTCTTGCTTTCTAGAATAAATTCACAAATGAAAAGAGGGGAAAAAAAAGATGTGAAGGCATTTTTCTTCTTAAACGTCATCCTAAAAACTTCTCTGCAAATTAACTGGGTTTCAATATGCAAAGCATGTCATTTTCATTTGCTGAAGTATTCAAAAGCTACAGGACTAAACAGCACCTTTGATTCATTTATCTGAAGAAGAAGGGGAAACCAGGACACCCCTATCCTAAGACTCATAAAAATCAGGCACCAGATAGTCATAGCATATATTGTATTGCATCATATCATAAATTGGCCATTTCAGATTAGGCCAGTGATGTTTATGGTCTAGCAGCAGGCTGACAAAACAGACATTAAGTACAACAGGGTTGGTGTTCTTTTTGTTTAAAGGCTTAGTAGATAACAAATAGACATTAGTTCATACATACACACACATACAAAGCATCTTCTGCATTCTCTTGTACTTCTCCCAGTTGCATCATAAGGAACATCTAAAACCATACGTGAGTTATGACTCTGGGAGGGAGAAAAGCCTTTTACCTGTGTCTGTTTAATGCCCTTTTAATCTCATTTACAATCCAAGGCAAAAGCAAGCAGGTCATATCTCTGTCTTAACATCTTTCATATTAATCTTTAACAGTATACTTTCCGTACTAAACAAACCTGGTTGTTCTTATGTCTTCATAAGCATAACAAGAGAATTAATGAGCAAATACCTGTTTAAAAATGGTTAACCTTGCCAACAGCTTTTGTATTTAATATTGGAGAGTAACTTTGAATATCGAGAGTCAAATTCAGCCTCTGTGACATCCTGGTAACAGCACTTTGACAAAGTGGCTCTAAGGAAGGATTCAGCTGCCTCTATCTGGCTAGATCTCAGTTCCTATGTGCTCTTTGGCACAACTTCAAGTTTTATATACCACTTCTTTTTGGTCAAAAGTGCATGGTCCCATTGCCTGAGATAGAGCAGATGATGCATTTACAGGTTGTGACATTATTAGGGTAACAGGAAGGGAATGGCTGAGTGACTGAGGGGCATGGACTCGCTTGGATCCTCCTTGGTCCTGACTTGACAAGATTGTGCTCTTTCAAATGTGCTGTGCATGCCTTGCATAAAATTAAAAGCTGCCATTGTCAAGCAACATAGTGATGGTTAAGCACAGCCCTCGCCACTTTGATGTCTCAGGTCCTTGGTTGGAGGTGAAAGTGTACATGCAGAACAAATAGTCAAGATTAACAAGATTAACTCAATGCAGTCAACATGAAGGAAGGTAGGTATTACCTGTTGGGGCGAGTGGAACCTCTTCCACACCTCCACTAACATATGTTGTTATAGGCTTATTTAACTCCTGGGGTAAATCTGCCAGAGCACTGAAATCATCCATAAAATATACCATTCTTGGATTAAAGGCAATCTGTTCAAGTTCTGCCTTATCCACACTCCTAACGCCAACAGCAAAAGTCAGCACTCCAGCCCGAGTTAATTCATTGGCAACTTGCAAGAAGGGATCGGCAGACCTCCCTGCCACCACCAGGACTAGGACCTGCGGCACTTGATCATTTATTCTGCTCCCACCAGCTTCCGTGAAGTGATTCGAAAGCACAAAGTTCAGTGCAGAGCCAGTGTTCAACACTGACCCTCCCTTGGGCCTCAGCTGCCCCATACGTTGGATTATGTCTGATTTGGTTTGGTATGAGTACAGAAAGAACTCAGTTTTAGGAGTGTCACTAAATTGCACTAAGCCAATTCGGGTTTTGTCACTGCCGACATCAAGGTAGTTAACTAGGGTGGCAACAAAGTCACGCACAAAGGGGAAGTTGGCATTTCCAACGTTGAGTGATCCATCCAAAAGAAAGATGATATCCCTTTTGGTTACTTGAACTGCAGTAGAGCACAGAAAATAACATGAGACATCACAGAAAACACAAATGGATTTTTTTTCATGTGTGCATGCAGTATATGCCGTACACGCATGTAAACCATGTCAGTATGAAGAGGGGAAAGAAAAGAGAAAGAGCAAGATCAGCATGAAGTAACAAGGATCTTTCTGGAAATGACTAAAATGGACAGGGGAGGCTTCTGACTTGTGTTGAAAACTCTTTTAAATGTCAGGTTTATCAATGGGGCTCAGCCTTTGTCATGACAGAAGTTTTCAATGGTGTTTGCAGACACCTTGCTTATCTGCCAGTCACTACACTGGGGCTTTCTAATGAAGCTTTAGGGAACATTTCTCGTTTCTGGTACTTGACATCTGCCGAGCAGAGTTAGGCTCCACTTGCATGGGAAAACACTCCTGCCAAGTAACCAATTTGGTTGGTATTTTGAGTGGGTATTAAAAATAGATTTTACTACCAGGCTTAGGACATATGGTCCAGACAAGGCTGCAACAGTTGCCTGACACATCTGCCTTTTTGATGTTGGCATTTGGTGCAGAAAACTGCATTTTGATGTAATCAGTTTCAGTTTCAAATATCTATTTTGTAGGCTGCTGAAAGGGGAGAAATTCCCCAATCTTGGAAATAACCACACAGTTCTCAGCTTCTTTTTTAAAGTTAAATCTTTCTTGGGCTGTGTCCCAGCATCTGAGTTCCAAGACACAGACCTGCAACATCACCCAAAGAAACGACAGGATCATTGCCCTTTGCTTTTTTCTTTAAACAGTTCATGCTACGGTGACAGACCCAAATACCAAAACTTTAAATATTGCTTCAAAGACCTGATGAGTGGGCTCATCCAGTGCATGGATGCCTTCCTCCAAATAAATTATTTGAGAATATAATTATGCCCATGGTTAATTCTGTTCATTATCTTTCCATTTAGAGCATTTACCTATGAGTAAAGGCTATCTTAATCCATTTCTCCAGTTTGTCTTGTCCTTATATGTTTGCTGTCCTATCTATAAAAAAATGTAAATACCGAGATAATAAAACTAAAAGGGAGAAAAGGGCTCCTTGGAGTATATACATTGCTCTCAGATTTTACAGATTGCCTTGGCTTGCTGTATTTTTTTTTTCCCAGAAAAAATGACATTCAGGGCTGAGGGTAAGACAATATCTAGTTGAAATGTAACAGACTGCCCAGTGTCAAAGTCAGTTATGTTACTAATAATAGTAATTTTATGGAGTAGGGTGTTATTAGTTGCTCATTGTGTAGGTGAATAGCTGTGAGTATAGTAGAACAAGAGGACTAAAAAAAAAATTTAAAAAAATCTGCATTAATAGCTTTAAAGGACAATAAAGTACAGGAACATTTTTAATTCACATTGAAAAACAAAAGTGTCAGGTTTTGTGAATAGCCANGAAGGTAGGTATTACCTGTTGGGGCGAGTGGAACCTCTTCCACACCTCCACTAACATATGTTGTTATAGGCTTATTTAAATCCTGGGGTAAATCTGCCAGAGCACTGAAATCATCCATAAAATATACCATTCTTGGATTAAAGGCAATCTGTTCAAGTTCTGCCTTATCCACACTCCTAACGCCAACAGCAAAAGTCAGCACTCCAGCCCGAGTTAATTCATTGGCAACTTGCAAGAAGGGATCGGCAGACCTCCCTGCCACCACCAGGACTAGGACCTGCGGCACTTGATCATTTATTCTGCTCCCACCAGCTTCCGTGAAGTGATTCGAAAGCACAAAGTTCAGTGCAGAGCCAGTGTTCAACACTGACCCTCCCTTGGGCCTCAGCTGCCCCATACGTTGGATTATGTCTGATTTGGTTTGGTATGAGTACAGAAAGAACTCAGTTTTAGGAGTGTCACTAAATTGCACTAAGCCAATTCGGGTTTTGTCACTGCCGACATCAAGGTAGTTAACTAGGGTGGCAACAAAGTCACGCACAAAGGGGAAGTTGGCATTTCCAACGTTGAGTGATCCATCCAAAAGAAAGATGATATCCCTTTTGGTTACTTGAACTGCAGTAGAGCACAGAAAATAACATGAGACATCACAGAAAACACAAATGGATTTTTTTTCATGTGTGCATGCAGTATATGCCGTACACGCATGTAAACCATGTCAGTATGAAGAGGGGAAAGAAAAGAGAAAGAGCAAGATCAGCATGAAGTAACAAGGATCTTTCTGGAAATGACTAAAATGGACAGGGGAGGCTTCTGACTTGTGTTGAAAACTCTTTTAAATGTCAGGTTTATCAATGGGGCTCAGCCTTTGTCATGACAGAAGTTTTCAATGGTGTTTGCAGACACCTTGCTTATCTGCCAGTCACTACACTGGGGCTTTCTAATGAAGCTTTAGGGAACATTTCTCGTTTCTGGTACTTGACATCTGCCGAGCAGAGTTAGGCTCCACTTGCATGGGAAAACACTCCTGCCAAGTAACCAATTTGGTTGGTATTTTGAGTGGGTATTAAAAATAGATTTTACTACCAGGCTTAGGACATATGGTCCAGACAAGGCTGCAACAGTTGCCTGACACATCTGCCTTTTTGATGTTGGCATTTGGTGCAGAAAACTGCATTTTGATGTAATCAGTTTCAGTTTCAAATATCTATTTTGTAGGCTGCTGAAAGGGGAGAAATTCCCCAATCTTGGAAATAACCACACAGTTCTCAGCTTCTTTTTTAAAGTTAAATCTTTCTTGGGCTGTGTCCCAGCATCTGAGTTCCAAGACACAGACCTGCAACATCACCCAAAGAAACGACAGGATCATTGCCCTTTGCTTTTTTCTTTAAACAGTTCATGCTACGGTGACAGACCCAAATACCAAAACTTTAAATATTGCTTCAAAGACCTGATGAGTGGGCTCATCCAGTGCATGGATGCCTTCCTCCAAATAAATTATTTGAGAATATAATTATGCCCATGGTTAATTCTGTTCATTATCTTTCCATTTAGAGCATTTACCTATGAGTAAAGGCTATCTTAATCCATTTCTCCAGTTTGTCTTGTCCTTATATGTTTGCTGTCCTATCTATAAAAAAATGTAAATACCGAGATAATAAAACTAAAAGGGAGAAAAGGGCTCCTTGGAGTATATACATTGCTCTCAGATTTTACAGATTGCCTTGGCTTGCTGTATTTTTTTTTTCCCAGAAAAAATGACATTCAGGGCTGAGGGTAAGACAATATCTAGTTGAAATGTAACAGACTGCCCAGTGTCAAAGTCAGTTATGTTACTAATAATAGTAATTTTATGGAGTAGGGTGTTATTAGTTGCTCATTNCATTTGCAAAAAAAAAGCCTATATTAAATGATAAATCCCATTATATTAATCTTAATTAAGGGGAAATATTGTCAAACATTTTTAAATGTCTGCTCTTCTCATAACTCAATTATAGGCTTAATTTTTTTAAGGAACCTTTCAAAAAAAAACCAAAAATCTCAGCTTCTTTTGCACTGTGGTTTATAATTTTAAATTACTTGGAAAAACTAGGGAAAATATGGACATGGTTCAACACTCACTTAAGCCAATGGGAACCTCACTATTGACCTTGCTGGGAATTGAATAAATCCTTTTTTTCTAATGTTTATGTGCCATGAGACAGAAATGCAAGATTCAAATATGACCTACCACAATATTAATTCAACCTCAAGAATCTCTATCAGGAATAAATCTTGAGAAATTAGTGTAAAATCTCTATGCAGCTAGAACACCTCTTGAAATGCAGGGAAAACTGCCTCAAAAGACATTACTCTAGTGACTGGATCATTTCCAAATTCTACTGATGTCAACAGCAAGACCAAGTAAAAAGAATTCACTGGCTTCACAAGGCTTTGGATCATCTTCTAAACAGATCAAATTAAAATCAACACTGCAAATCAACTTTTGCTGCATATCAAGCTCTTAGGGTTTGAGCTGAGTAAATTATAATGAAATTGTAAGTATGTTACTAAAGGGTGAGTTCCAGTCCAACAGTGTCAAGCTAGCTTCTTCTAAACATCTCTATGAACAAATTCACTTATTTTCTTTATACTAAGGAGAAACTTTTAAGCTTTCTTGAGCAAATGCCCACTATATATAATTTTCAAACCAGAGAAGAGATTATAACACTCACAGTGTGCCCTGTTAATAGGTTACACAAACCCCAAGTGAGAGAAAAAAACCTCCACTAAATTATTTCAATACCTAACTAGTAAAGCATATCTTCCACATCCAGACTTTTAAATATTAGTGACAAATATGGAATATGAGACAAAAACCTCCATGAAGAAATTACAAAGCTGCAACAACAACCACACTACCAAATTCACTGATCTGTTCATGCACATTTTGCAGATCAAAGAGACAACATTTAGCTATATTTAAGCATGTGGTTGATGCTTCCCCTCACATTATCTCCACATGTCATATAATAAGAATTGACAAACATATAAACCATATCTCCTTAATATAAAAAGCTAATTAATTACCTGATGGTGGTTCTTGGACAATCAGTCCTCCAGAGAGTGTCCGGATAGGTGACAGCACTTCAGGAAGAATGGCTTGCATGAACTGAACACGGAAGTCAGTCGGGTTGAACACAAAATCTTTCTCATGGGCAATTTCTTCAAGTTCTGTCAGGTCGGCATTTTTTGACCCAATAGCAAGGATGACTATCCGGTTCCTTTTCATCTCTTCTGCAGCTTGGTCAACAGCATCTCTGGACTTACCACCAGTGATGAGCACCAACATGGGAAGCACCCCTTCCTCCATCCTACAGCCGGCAGCACTGGTGAAGAAGTTAATCCTCACAAAGTCCAGTGCTGAGCCGGTGTTGAGTGCCGTACCACCCATGAGCTTCATTCTCTTCACGTTAGCCATCACATCCTTTCTGCTCTGGTGGGTGTTAAAATAAAACTCTGGCTTCACAGTGTCTGCATACTGTGCCACTGCAACTTGGATCAGGTCAGGTCCAACCTCCAGCCTTTGGACAATTTTGGCCACGAAATCACGAATTGAGTTAAAGGGGCCAGTCCCCAAAGCAGTTGAGCCATCTATCAGGAAGACTATATCCTTCTTGTTCACTTCAATAACTGCAAGTAACACATGAACATCATGTTAGCAGAAGCCTTCACCTCACTCTGCACATCAATTCTATGTCAACTGTTCAGAAACATTTAGGACTTCTTGTTTGCATGAAGTGCTGTTACTCTCAATACATGTAAAAAGGTCTTGCTTTCCAAACAGAATTTATTTTTAGTTTCTAGCAGAAGACTTATAAGAAATCTACTGAAACTGGTTGAATGTTTCCACTTTCTAAAACACAGAAGAGTTGAACAGTTGTGAAATAAAATAATATCAATATCATAAAAACATGTACATGTCAGAACAAGAATGAAAGGCAAACAGTCAGGAGAAATCTTGGCACTCAGCTAGCACATGATATAACATAAGAAAGTGATGCTCCCTCTACCTGCAGTGGGGACATCTGAATCCATGCCAGAGTGTGGTTTGGTCTCAGAAAGATTAGGTTCCCAAGAGCAATGACACAAGTAAAGAACAGTTTCCATTTACTGAACATACCTGGATTTTGGGTCTCGACATCCTACACCTTATTCCTTATCTAACAAAAATAAGGTACAATTTTTCTTGGCACAGCCAGCCCAGTTATGGAGGAGCTGAGTTATATTCTGGTTGCCTTGTCTAACAACATAGTCCCCTAGGCTGTAATCTCTGGAACTTTATTACTTTTGATGGCATAAGTCACAGAAAGAGCACAATTAGCTTTCCAGTTCCCTGGCTATGTTTGAAGGAAGACAGTTGTGGAGGGGAAAAAAACCAAACTTGTGCAGCATTGAATCCAAAGCATCATTGTATTTAATACAGCAAACGTAGACCAAAACCCCGTCAATATTAACAAGATCAAGTACAATTGTAATAATATCATAATGGGAGATAACCTTAACATCATATTTTAAACAACCCCACTCACATCATCACCTCTCTGATTTCATGCCACTGGAGTTTAAAAAAGGAAATCATGTGTTGCTTCCAAGTTATTCTAGAGCATAATGGATCATTGTGTTAAATCAGAATTGAGGTGCCCTTAAAACACCTCCCCACCTAAGAGCTTCTGAGATAGCATTCAAGGTGACAGGTCTATCACCTCCCAGGCACACTGCTACACCCAGCGCACAGCCTGGGGGAATAGGAGACCCAGCACTGCCTCTCACACTCCTCAAGGCAAGTGGTAGCAAACACTCCCTTGACATAAAAGGGCAACCACTCAGCCCATCAGAGCTCTGCTGTGTGGAGGCTATTTACTTTGGATTTGAAAAAAGAACAAAGCCTTGGCTGCAGTCCTCCTTTGCCAGACATCAGCTGGCCATGGAAAGCAGTGCTCCTAAAAGCCAGTCTCTGCCAGGTCTCTCCTTATGGGTGATTGCCATGAGATTGGGCTACCTTAAGGAGTGTTTTAGAGCTGGAGATGGTATCTGCAACTCAGCTTCCCCTTCAGCCCTCAGACCCCAAAGAAACCTGCCTACGCCAGCAAGTCTGAGACTTTGCAAAAAGCCTCTCACAGAGCCTTGCTGGAAATTTTTTTATTAAGGACCAGTTGTCAGAACTTGAAGCTTGAATTAGCCTGCCTTACTGCTGTCAGACACAAAATTATAAGAACTTGTATGAAGATAATGTGGTGGTACCCTCCCAGGGCCACAGCCCCTTCTGAACTGCTGATGGCTTGCATTTCACTGCCCAGGCTGTCAAAATAGAGCTACTCTAAAAGAAGCAAGGATGTGTTTAAATTATCCTTTTTTCAGAGCCATGATTTCTCACATTCATCCCCCCAGTTCAGGTTTTCTTCCTCATAATTTAATTCAAGGAAAGGAAGGCTGAAAACAGGAAATTTTCCAAATAGTCTGAAACGTCTGCTATATATCACCCAGGAGAGATGTGCCTCCATATCTTGTCAGCAGCCAGACACCCAAAAATGGAAACCCTGGAAATTTTTTACTTTATATAGAAGTTTGTAGGAAACATCAAAGAGGGCTTTGCAAAGATAAGGGGTGCTGGGAAGGATGTGCTCCCTTTGTTACTCATTCGTTTTGCAGCTTTCAAATCCTGCAGCATGTTTCCTTAGAGAAGAGGAACATGAGAATCAAAACTGAAACCTACAGGAATAAACACTCCAAGTTACTAATTTCAATGGACACGATTAAAGCAAAAGCACTTAAACAAGGCTGCACACATCTCATAGGGTCTGATCATAGAATCATAGACTAGTTTGGGTGGGGAAGGACATTTAAAGCTCATCTAGTCCAAGCCCCCTGCAGGGAGAAGGGACATCTGCAACTAGAGCAGGTTGCTCAGAGCCCCATCCAACCTCTCCTGGAATGTTTTCAGGGATGGGGCATCGACCACCTCTCTGGGTAGCCTGGGCAGCCAGTTTTTCACTACCCTCAGTGAAAAACTTTTCTTCCTTTTCTCTAGTATAAATCTCCCTCTATTAGGTTAAAACTATCACCCTTCATCCTGTCACAAGTCCTGTTAAAAAAGTCTGTCCCCATCTTTCTGACAGGCCCCTTTAAGTATTGAAAGGCTCTTTTAGGGTCTCCCTGAAGCCTTCTCTTCTTCAGGCTGAACAACCCCAACTGTCTCAGCCTGGCCTCACAACAGAGGGGTTCCAACCCTTGGATCATTTATGTGGTCTCCTCTGGCCCCACTCCAAGAGGTTCACATCTCTCCTGAGCTGAGGACTCCAGAGCTGGACCCAGCACTGAAGCGGAGGGTTTCACCAGGTCCCAGTAAATCTGACAGCAATTCTCCCAGAAATTTCAACAGATTTGGAACCAAAGCATTATATCTTTGACTCTAAAACCTAGTAATGTTGGAGGTTGTCAGTATTGAACCTAGCCCTGCATAATTCCTTTCTCATTACCATTTCAGCAAACTTTAATGAAGCTCCTCATGTAATTTAATCATCCAAGCTAATGCAGTAGCTAAAGGAGAGGGGAAAAGAAAACAGAAAGACACTTAGAGACATTCATTCATTCCAGGAGAACTAGTGTACAGTCAGAGAGCTGAAGTGAAGCAAGGTGACTTCAAAATTTCACAGGAACACTTGGCACTTCAATAGGCTTGGCATCCCTTTTGGGCTGCAGTGTGTCTCCCAAACCAGTGCTTTATGCTGCAGCCTTCCAAGGCCTTGATATAAATCCAGCAGACCAGCCAAAATTAATTTCCACAGATGTTATGGAAAGGAAACTCTCTAAAGCTCCCTAGGAAAAAAACACTTCTCTATTAGGCATAACTATCTTTAGTGGCTTTCTATGATAAGG
>VYZU01025753.1:0-30817 GCA_013401355.1 Ceyx cyanopectus | reverse complement strand
CCCTCAGCTGCTCCTCACAAGATAATTTCTCCAGACCCTAATGATGATGCAAATTCAGTTGCCTTCCAAACTTCCTTCACAACCCCTTTCAAAGGTCCAAGCAGGACCATACAGACAAAGGTCACATTGAATTTGGGGGACTCTGCCTGTACTGCACAAATGACAGGGTATTAACTCTTTCCCTAACCCTGCAATATGGGAACAGGATCAACACCTTCAGCCTACAGCCAGTCAATCTGAATTTGGAAATGTTTATGAAGGGGACTTTTCATCAGCTATTCTATTAGAAAGGTCATAACCTGCATCTCCAAACGAGCCAGAAAAGTCCACTAAGCTTTGTTATGTTCCAGCAGAGATGATGGAAAACTCTTTTTGGACTTAAGAGTGGTTTCTGTTAAAAAAAAACTAGAGAGAAAAAAGTGTTCCAGGATAAAATCCAAAGTGGGCTTAAAAGCTTTGAGTCAGTCATTTAGTGACATACTGGTTTGAGGGGACCTCATAGAGTTGTCAGTGCCAGAGGAGCCCATCCCTGACAATCCCACACCGAGACTATCCCTGATTAACTTCACAGTCTAACTGAACTCTCCTCATGAGGCAGAAGATTGGCATTTTGGCAGCAAATCAGCTTTATCTGCTGGCTAAGCGGGTTTCTCTGTCTGCCCCAACAGGAAATGTGTGTCCAGAGTCAGGGCCAAGCTGAACTGGGCTGTGAGGCCTCTGGTTAGTGCAGAACAGGCCAAAGGTCTGAAGTTACACTTTGGCTCTGCTGTCGCTACGCTCGAGGGCTGAGCTCCCCTCCTGCTGCTGGGTTTAGGAAAGGACCTGGCACAGTGTGAGATCATCTCCAGCTTTAAGAACAAAGCACACAATTGACTCCAATCCCCTGTACAAGGCAGCTGCTGACAGAACAGGAAAGAACAGGAAGAAGAGGAAAGCTGTCCTTCCATCTCAGTCATCTTTTGGCTTTGAACACGAGCATCTCTCATTTAGTTTAATCGAGAAGATGAAGGCCAAGCACCAGTAACTTTCCTCTTTAGCTCCTTCAGCTCATACCTGAATGAGAGTCTGCCTTTCTGCCTTGGGGAGATTCACAGCTTGGTGTTCTGCTTCCTCCCATTCCTTTTTCACCTGGACAAGAAAAGGACACAACACATCAGCCGGATGCAAACTGGCACGTGCCCTTAGCGAGCCCATCTGCCTTCCCAGGCAGATCCCTGTGCAGCCTGGCTAGGTTCTGAAGGCACAGAAGATCTGCTCTGGGGTTTAAATGCAGCACTTAAGCCCTCCGAGCTGCAAGCCAAGTGTCCTCAAGTGATTCCTCCCTTGCAACGCCCCGAAGGAAGGAAAACCCTCACTGCCCCGGCGCGGTCACGTTGCAAGGAATACACGGGAGAGGCTGGCGACTGGGAAGGGAACCAGTTCACCTCCAATTCATCCCCGAAAGCCACGGGAGAAGAGGAAAGCTCACCCTGTCCATGCGGTTGTGGTGCCTGACCTCCAGCTGCTCCTTGGCCTTCTGGAAGCGAGCGTGCTCGTTGTCGTCGGCCGGGGTCTCGAAGTAGACGTCGACGTCGTCGGTCGGCACTGCGAGAGAGGGGGAGGTAAGAAGGGGGTGGCAGAGCAGGGGTCCTGAGTTGCAAAGGACAGGCAAAGAGAGGAATCTCCAGCCCAGCAGGACTAACAAGCTGTCAGGCTGGGTTTACTGAACCACCACCTACCAGGAATTCTGGGAGACCTTTAAGCTGCCAGTTCGCTGCCCAACATCAGTGATATCCCCCCCCAAAGCACAGCCATGAGCTGCAGCAACTGGCACCTGTTTGGTCTCCTCCTGAGTTCTGAGATGAGCTTTACTCAGCTCCAGCAACAGAATGACTTGGATTGCAGGGAAAAAAAAAACAACCCAGCAACAAAAAGGACTTGTTTTCTCGTCCCCTTCAACATTGGCTTTGGATAGTTTAAATGACATTTTGTGCATGAGCTGCTCGCTGACAAGCTGGCTCCAGACATCATTAATATGATTAGGGAGCTTGACAATAAATCTGCACAAAGCACTACCCAGTATCTGACACTTCCAACCTACCTTCCCTACCAGATGCACCATGCAGGACTAACAGGCAACGATATTAGACAAGACAGCAACAGAAGGAGGCTCAGTGTGACAAATTGACTCGTCCAATAAACCAGACGGTTTCTATCTTTAAGAGATTCCAATCTGACACAGGGAGAAATAAAATTTAAGAGCTGACGACTTGAAGCACCTGCAAAATCCATGACAGGAGCTCTGCACTTTGCAGGCCACAGCTCAGGGAACACCCAACGAAGTTTCTGTGCTATGGTTTTAGAAGCTACAGATCCCAGAGCCTTTTCTGGAAGGATTTTGGGCAAACACGAGGTGCTCTGGTGATGCCCTTGAGCAGAGGGAGGGCAGAAGGGGAAAGGTAAGGTGACCTCTCCTTATCTGTGACTTGTTATTATAAATAACTCTATTACTTATTTGGGTGGAAAAAAAATTCCTTTAAATAACAAATAAAAAGTAGCATTTACCTGAATCCACAGAGCTTCACTCCTAACCAGGGAAGGGGGAGCAAAAAAGGGGAAAGGATCGTTGTGTGCAAGGGACAATGTCTGATCAGTACCATACCCTGGGCCTGCCCATGGCATTTCTGAGCCAGGCTTGGACACAGAGAATTCTCTTTCCAGCCTCAAATCCCTCTCTAACAGGACAAACTTTTGTACAAAGAGCTCCTGACATCCGCATCTTTTATTTCCCCACTTCAGTTAGATCAGCCCAATCTAAAGCACTTGCATGAAGCCCATTCTGTAAACAGGATTATGGCTGTATAGTCAGACTGCCAAGCCCCAGATAACACAAAAAGCCTTTCAAAAGGCTTTAATGGTAGCTGAAGTGGAAGTGCTGGAGTTCAACAATAAGATTAATAAGGAGGTTAAAATGTTTTTGGTAGTTTTATCATCTGACATAAAAGCCAGTTGAAATTGGTGCCAAAAACCTCAAGCTCTCAAAAATGCAGGGATTGAGTCATTATTCATATTTCAAACCAAGCTGAATAGTAGGAATCTGAATTCTAGACTATTTCTCTGCTATTTCTTCCCAAAATACTAGAGCAAAGAACCCGTCTGCTGCCAGAGAATGGTGAGTAGCAGCCTGCTTTTTGGGGGAGACTGGTCAAATGGTAACAAGACTGGGGATAGTGGTTTCCTTCCATATATGTGTGTGTGGGGGGAGGGGGAATAAAACAAACCAACAAAAAAACCCCAGTTATGCAAACAGGCAAACTATGTGTTTCCACAAGAGCTTCGAGCAAGCCCCTGGTCCCTGCTGGAGGAGGACAACTAAGCCCTTAGCAAGAGGTGCAAGCCAAGGGTGAGCAGAGTGCACGTCGAGAGCCCCTTTGACCCTGAGGACCTGGAGAAGCAGAGACAAGAGGAGGCTGCTGGAGAAGGACAGACAGAAGTGCCGTGGACACCAGAACCAAAAGGATGAGCTACAGACGAATCCTCTCTTGACCTAGGCAAGGAGGAGGAGACACCAAACGCCAGACAGACAGAGGCTAGCTGCAAAAAGGGCCAGTGGGAGGGCAGCACTTACTCATCTTTTTACACACAGCCATACAATACTCCTCTGACTCAAAATTGTTCCTGTTGCCTCCGCAGCCTCCATATATAAAGCGAATGCATTTTCTCTTGTTAGGGTCGAAGTACCAACGGGGCATCACAGCCCGGCAGGGCCCTGTCATCGCCTCCTGGGAGCAGACAGCTGTGAGGAGACGGGTTAGAACGTGAGCTAGTGAGGAGCACAGCCCTTGCCAAGCCACTTCACACAGAGCAGCAGTGCCTGGAGGTCACACCTTCTGCCAGGGCACCTCGGCACCGCGACTTCAGGGCTTCCTGACAGGTGGTTTTTTTTTGTGGGGGGTGTGTTGCCTCATCTCTAAGAGTCATTTCTCCTTAGCTACAGGATCTGTTCTGCTGATGCCACGGCATCGTGCCTCAGGGGACCCAGCAGCAGAGACCCTGCTGGAGAAAACCAACACGATGGAACGAAAAACCCCATCAGGGCTGCTTAAAGCATTCCAAGATGTCCCGTTCTGCTGCACTCTGCCTGGATGGACACTTCCCATCTTAAAGGTGAGCTGTGTGAGCAGGTGAAAAGGCAGGTGAAGCAAAAGGAACGTGCTGGTCGTGGCAGATCTCAGCTGCCAGGTTTTTCAGTTGTGAAACATCTCTAGCTAAGACTGAAACTCAAGGTAGCCAGGGCACGTGGGCTGCTTCACAACAAGCAGGCAAAAGCAGCAGCTGGGTTATTTTGAGGCAAGCAAACAGAGACAGTCTCTAAGTTAGCAACTGCTCGTGGTATTCTGGGGGAAGAGGAAGAAAAAAAAAACCCCAAACCAAAACAAAACTGTGTACCCCCAAAACAGACACTCCAATCACCATTCCAATTCTGTCTGAACACCTGGAACAATCCTGTACATACATGAGCTCAGCCTGCTTTTTTTTTTTTTCTTTCCAGCAGGTAAAATTATCTGCAGCATGCTGGCACTTGACCAAAAAGATGCCAGAACTGCTGGCAACGACTCAGTGATCTGTAGCTAATTGACTTTCATTCCCTCTCCTCTCCTCCCTCCTCCGCAGACGCTTCCACACACGAAGCCCAGGGCAGTGTAGAACACCGAGGCCTCCATGCAGCCAGCAGGTGCCCTCTGCAGTGGCACCCACCTCTTAAAAGCTACCATGAGCATGGCCTAAGTTACTCCTGCACTTAGTATGTATTACTCACATAGTAGAAGCAGGCCAGGGGTGCTGGCTGGCTTTCTCTCATGAAAGAGAAGGGGTTCATGGCTATTCAGGCAGCACCGAGTGTCTTCCTCACCCCTAAACAGCACCATTATGCCACTTCTGCAGCATATGGCCCCCCACTTGTAGCTTTCTTTTTGGTGCAGAACACCAAATCCAAGGTAATCACCCCACACCAGGATTTTCAATGCTTTAAGTGTACCCCAAATGCCTCTGAGGCTCTGTGGTTTTCTGCCTCAGCACGGCACCTTCACGGAGGTGCTCGTTCCGTGTGCCCAACACCGGGCTCCCTGCCAGCAGAGCTGCTGCTGAGCTGGAAACATATGGCAAATGCTCTCGAGAGTTCATTTCAACACTTGAAGCACAAGCACCATCAGCTTTCCTGTGTTTGCTAACTTCTCTGGCAAACAAAACTTCCAAGTGGCGTTCACTGACTCTCTCAAAAGCCCATCCCCAAGCGACAGGCTCTGGGAACACTGTTGGGAGCAAGAGGCTGGGAAAGGGTCTCACATTTCATGTCACTGCTGACTTCTTTCTCAGGAGCAGCCTTGTCGTTGCCAGGCTCAGTGGGGGTCTCCTCGTTGTAATCATCCACTTTGTAGTTGTCATAATAGTAATCACGGTCTTCCACCACTTCCTCCTCCTCCTCTTCTCCTTCATCTTCTTCATCCTCATCTTCCTCCACAGCTGTTCCTGTGAAGTCTTCCACACCTGCCTCTGTAGGGAACTCACTGAAGGGACACAGTTCAGTTAGGGGGTGAAGTTAAGGCTGATTGCTTTGATGTACCACAGTAAGGATTCTCTTTTCATCTCTTTTAGAAACATAATAGGTGGGGGAAAAAAAAGAAATGTACTGGCCCAGAAACAGGACCTCCCTCACCCCAGACATACCTGCTGTTACAGGCAGAGCCTCCACACCCCTGGCTTAGTGGAGTTTCCTTGGGTTTTCTCACCAGCTTCATATCAGCAAGGGAAAGCCTAACATAATGTCTGGGGAGGTGCCTACTGTGCCCATCAGACAGTCTGAGACTGGCTAAGGAGGAAGGGAAGGGGCTGTTCAGTTCCTCCAGTGACAGTCACTGTCCTTCTGCAAGGTTTTTTCATGCTCAGGACACTCCAAAGCACCAAACTTCTCCTCTCTATCCTCACAAGGGAGTCACTGTGTGAAATATTCCCCACTCACAGCTACACCAATAAGAACCCTACCTTTTATAAAGGTCATAGTCTTCATCCTCATCTTCATCCTCTTCCTCTTTGGACAGAGCCTCATCCACCACCTTTGTCTGAGGACAGCACACGTATTCTGTTCCATGGAACTGGTCCACCCCACAGGGCAGCAGTATACCATAGCTGTGCAGGATCATCCCTTCTGCCAGGCAGGCCTGAAACAGGACACCAGTTACACCAGTTCAGCATCATCAAGCTGTCTTTGGATAAAGCTCAGGTTTGCCTAATATAGAGCCCAAAAATGCTACCAACACTCAATTTTACAGCAAAAAAGGCAATGGCAACACACGACCTAATTCTCAACATCAAAGGAAAATGGATCTGAAACTTGTAGCTTAAAGAAAATGCCCAGAAAAGTACCAGGTTTGGAGCCATGAGGTGACTCCCAGTGTTAACATATCAAACACCCCCCAACTCCTAACAACTGCTGGTTTGTCAGTCTGGCTGAGTCCAGGAGAAATAATTAAACCTTTTGTGCCAACTCAAATGAAGAGAGAGCCCTTGAAAGAACCAGAACTGGTGTTTGCTTTTCTGGGCCTGGTCATTTAATGAAACTTTATCTATTAAACTTCACACTGGGTAAGTGAACAACTGCTCTAAACGGGCTGTGTGTCAAGTTTATTTTAACATGCTGTAGATGAAAATCAATCAGATAATTCAAGAAAAAGCCAAGTGCAAACTGTGATTAGATACTATGTCTACACACTTAAGGAAATGCATGGCTTTGTGGTGCCCCAGAAAAGACTCAGGCAAGAAAGGCTTCACTATGCACATCAGAACCCTCCTGTGCTTTGCTTTGTTACAGCACTGATGTAAAACGACCCAAACATGCCTGGAAAGGTTCTCCCCACAACCTTGAAAGGAAGGGATTTTGAAATTTGCTAGACTTTAACAAGTCTATCCTCAATTAAAAGGTGATTCCTCTAGCACAGCTTTATTTAGATGGGTTTTGGCTCCTGGGATTTTCAACAACTAGGAATTTTAGCTCGTGCATCCTTAACATCTTTGCTAGCACCATCCCAACAAATCATTTTGTTGCTACCAAATTGAAAACAGGTTCATTTTGTCACAATCTTGTCTTTATTACCCCCAGCTCAAGAGGCCTGCAGAGAATTTGCAGTGTTTTTGCTAGTCAGATAAAAATAAAACCAAACCCACAAACAAAACCAAACCACACGAAAACCCCCGGGCTAGATTTATTCTGAGCAGATAATCCATCTCTTATGTAAAACCTCCACTAATCAGGCACAACTCAACTCAGATTGTCCCCGAGCAAGCACTCCCAACCAAATCCCCAGCAGCAGCAGGTACATTAATGCAAAATGCACGAGAACAGGGGGAAATATCCTATGAGGACTCTACCCTGGGAAGAAGGATAAGCTACTGGTGAAAGTAAGATCCTAGAGAGCTGATTGGAGTTCCTAGCTCCATCCCAGTGTCTGATCTTGGGCAAGCCACTTAGGAGAGATTTTAATGAGTGAAGAATGTCAGTTACCCAGGATTTTTAAAAGTCATTTGAGCACTTTGAAATGGTTTTTTTCCCACTGCTCTCTGCCTCAGTCCACAGCCTGTGCTATGGGAATGAGAGACTCCTGAGACAAACACCACCACGCCTCACTGCCACCGCCACCCAAGCGAACGGAGCCAGGATTAACATTCCTGCCCCAGCAGCTCACTTACCTCCTTTGCCACAGTGTGCCAGTGCTGGTGGCTTTCACACACATCCATCCTCTCCTTGTGGAAGAACCTGCATTTCTCTGGAACCAGCAGGACATCGCTGACAAACTCACCCACTGGAAAAACAAACAAGAAAGGTCCTGAGTTTGCAGATGTCCCACCAGAAAAGAGCTGACAGCAGAACTCTCCCAAGGTTTCCTGCAAATGCCTTGAAGGTTTGGTGTGTTCTTAACAGGGATGGGTCAGATCAGGAGTTGTTTGTTAGGATTTACAGAGAAACAGCCTGGGAGTTGCCAGGGGGAAACCAGGAGTAGGGGCTGATGGTTGAAGTGTTATGTGAACCCTGAGGTAGAAACCAAAGGCAAAGATTACAGTGCACACTGATAAATAGTTAACAGAGGGGTCAGACTGAAGAGATCTGCAAAGATTGCATCTGCACATGGACGTTTGCAAAGCCCTTAATCACTGGTACCTACATAAGCTGCACAATACCAAAGCTAGTTTGTGCTGTCTGGGGCTGCAACAGCTTGGAAATGTTTCTGTGCCACGAGTGTTATCTCTGTTTTCAGTATCTGGGTATCTGAGTGAGACTTGTTTGCTTTTGGTTTGTTTTCAACACTTTCCAGATGGTTTAATTCAGAATCAACTGCAGCACATTCCCGGGCTTGGACAGTCCTAACCAAAACACAGAGGGCTGGAAACATAAAACCTGTACAGCCCTAAAGCACAGAGGACAACCAGAGTCAGCAAATACTTGCATTCCAACACTGAGCTATCCCCAGCCTCACCAGCATGATGAAGTTTTAGCACATCTTAAAAAAATCAGAGTTTTGCTTTTGAGGAAGGCAAGAGGGAGGGAGAAATTATCAGTCTGCTCTACACCAAAGGCTCATGGCCACTTCTCTGCATGATACACATGTTGAGAAGAGTTTAGGGGCAGATTATCTGAGAACAATTGCTTGAAAACAAAATCAACTGGTGTTCACCACCCTTTATCAATCAGTTTCATGTTAAACTAAAAGGCACAACAGAGAAATGGTGTTTTTTTTTCCCTGCTTTGCTGAAAACAGGTCAGTTAGAATTCTGAGTTCATAATCTCTTCTCCTTCCCTCTCAGGAGAGGTTTAAATGCTGCTGATAAAAATACCAAGCTGACCAAACTTTTAAAACCAAGAGACTGTGGTTCTGGGGACTGAGGGCAGAAGAGTCCAACTGATCAAATACAATCATGGGTAACAAAACCCAACCATTAAACAGATATTTTGAAAACCACTGAGTCTCAGCCTCTTCATGCAAGACATATGGAAGGTTCTCTCAGTTCACTGAGGAGCTGGAACACCCCGACACACTGCTAGGACACCTTCCCTACTCAATGCCACTGCTAACAAAAAAAGAAGCATCCTCCTCCTTTTCAGAGCACACTTAAGAGGTGTTTCCAGCCACCTAACAGAGCTATCACCACTTTGTCTTTTCACACCTCACCAGCCTCAGCCTTGCTCCCACCATTCTGCTGTTCCCTTCATTTTACAGTTCAGCAGAGTGCTAATGGGTTCTCCCTTCTCCCCTCTTCACCTTGGAAATACAAAGAGCTTTCATAGGTGGGAGGAGGCAGAGAAGGGTAAACCTGCTAAGAGACAGCAAGATCCTACCTCAAGACAGGCCATGCATTAGTGGAGCAAGAAACACAAGCAGGGATGGGAACAAAAAAACATAGTTTGGCTGTAATTCTCATATGCATCCCAGAGAAACACACCACTGACAGACTGAGAAGCCATGAGGAGGTATTTTATACACATGGGGACTCCTGACTTGCAACTCAGATCTGAATACCAAAGCTGCCTTGCAGGTTGGGCTGAACAAGTCAAAGACACTCTGAAAGACACTAATTAAATACTTTACCAGTTTAATGCTTATCAAATTTTAGGGCAGCGTCACTAAAATCAGCTTATTCTCCAGGCAGAGAACAGGCTTGGGGGAGGATTACTGCCTTAGAAATCCAGAGATCTCACTTTCATCCTGATTTCCATTAGGAGTTCTCAGCATAATCAGCTGGGTTTGGTTGCTTCTCAAACCTGAATTTCCACATCTATGAAGAGATCCACACCAAATTTCATTTATCGAGTGCTTTAGGATCATCTAGTGGAAGGTCTCAGACAGAGGAGGGGAGCACCCACAGGGTTCTGCAGGTTTGCTGTTTTCTACCTCACACCACAGAGGCTGCAAATGATGGCAACTGGTTCCCCCTGAATGCTCCCAGCAATCAGACACTCCAAGATTACACAAGACTTCTTACAAAACAAGTCCTTCCCAGTGAAAAAGATTCAGCCAGCTGAGACTAAGCTTACTACTAAGGCCACATGCAGTGCAGCACAGCAGCAGGCACGATCTGCAGGTCAAAAGCTGTGAGGTAAACAAGCTGAACACGTTGCCTGCTTCAAGTGGGTGGAGAGATTCTGGAAAGCACCATGAAATCCATCAGGGTTTATCTCCTGGCCTTTCACAGTTCAAAGGGGGGACATGGGATACAGCTGCATGAAGCAGGGCCTCTTTGAAGCAGCAAAGTTTAAATATAGTCGTTGAAGCAGAATAGAGATCTCTTGCCAAGACCAAAGCAGGAAGCCTGAACAGACTGAGCATTTAAGTCTCCAAGGCAACAAAATATTAAAGCCCCACAAAAATAGGATCAGAGTATTAAATCCCAGTGTCTTTGTGATGCTCAGATACAATAGCCTTCAGGTTTGTATGGCAGTTGCAGAGAGAATGGGGAATTCTTTTTCACACCATTATTGCAGCACAGCTGCTCTCAAGCTGTCAACTGGACAAAGGCAGAGTTCCACCTTGTGGAAATCAACATGTTTAAGCAGGTGTTGGATCTGGAAATGACAACCTGACAGGAGAGCAGCCTTGTAAACTCAGTGATGAAGTCACACTAAGAGAAAATTCTCTGCTCCTGCCACAAAGACACCCGAGGCACTGCAGCAACTCACCCAGGCACTTGTAGGGCACCACGATGTGAGTGTGGTCCTTGCACTGCTTCTTCCCCCTCTTGCACCAGTTGTCGATGCCAACAGGCTGATTTGCCTCCACCACGTTGGTAATCTGAAGGTCTGGGTACATCTGTTGAACAAGACACAAGAGATGGGGTTCTCTCCACAGAGCCCAGCTCCAGCCTGCACACGGATGCACATTCCCTTCTGGATCAAGCTCACAACAGTTGGAGACATAAAAGAGACTCCAGCTGTTTGGCTTGAGCAACGTGTCATCACTTCTCTGTGGCAGCAGGAAGCCAGGTCAGGGGCAAGAGCCTCCAGGGGCACCGAGCTGAGGTGTTTGCCTTTGCATTTAGGGGAGGAGAATTATTAACCTGTCCTGTCCAGGCTGGTGCAGCACCCCGAGAGAGGGCAACCACCTACAGAGAGGGCTCAGCAGTATCTTCAGGCTCCCTTGTCACTTGTCAAGCTAATATGCACCTACCTCCTCAGGTTTCCTCGTGCCTGCTCCATTTATGAAGGATTAATCTGATCCCTGTGTCCTGCTGAAGCCCTCCAGTCCAAATGCTGACTTATATTTAGGCTTCCGTTATGTGAATCAAATGTAGCCCCAGTTAGAGCAGCCTTGTAAAACAGCTCTGCAGTGTGCTCCATCATTGCCCAGTTAAAGGAAAACATTCCTTGTGGTATTTTACATGTCTGTCACCTCAGAGGAGCAATTAAAGACAGTTACCAAGGCCACTACAGAGCAGATGCTGGCTAACCAGCTCAGAGGCAGGACATCTGGAGAAAGACAGACACAGACACCTCTCTGACTTACAGACCAAGGACCTTTGGTGGCAGCATAAGCTGATCTACATCAGAGGCAGCTCCTAAATCCCACTGCAGAGTCCTGCCTGCTCTTCCTGGGCAGAAACTCAGCAACACAGCTCAGGGAACTGAGCAAGTTTAGTAACCTGCAGGGTTAACTTGCTACTGTCTGGCTAAACTGGAATCCAGTTCCTTAGCAGCAGTGAGAATTCAGGATCACACAGAAAAACTCACCTCCTGGCAGTACTGCAGAATCTCTTCCTTTCTTTCAAAGCAGCTCTTGGTCCCAGAAGTGTCAGGTTCCCATTTCCCAGTCTGGATGTTCACATGCATATTTAGCTTTCCACAGAACATGGCAATTTGAGGCTCTGCCACCGCAAACCCTGTCCCAGCATTGGCTGCCAGTGCCTGTGAAGAGAAACAAAACCAAAACACTTTGATTGCTAAAGCAGAACAACTCACGGGAACCAGAAACCCTCTGGCATCTTCTCAGGAGAGCTCTCTCTTCATCCAGGTATCAGTGGAGCTTCGCAAACTTATTTTGTACCCACCTTCCTCACAGCTGGTGAGCCCACATTGAGTTTTCACCAGCAAGGCATCTGTTTTTCCAAACTCTGTTGTTATTATTGCTACAAGAACTTAACCAAAACCAAGAGTAATTTACACATGAAAGTTGCACCCACAAAGGCTAAACCAGATGTCTGAAAAACCTGAATTGATACCTGAAGATAAATAACAACTTTTTGGCAGAAACATCTCTGTGAAGTTACACACCAAGAAATCCAGTAAATAAAATAACTGCTTCCTGCTGCACAGAGCCTGCTCAAGAGTTCAAAGCCACGTTTCTCCCCAAATCTACAAATATTTGGGACAGAAACTCATACACTCCTTCCCCAGACACCAGCAAAGATGGCTTTTGGTGAATCAGCAAAGCAGAGCTGTTGCAAGGGGCCGTGCAGAGCCTGCTGGCTCTCGCTCAGCACCCGCTGCTGGGGGTTTGTTTGTGCTGCCTGCCTTCTGATGCCTTTGCTCTGCACTTCCCACCCTGCACCAGCAGACAAAAACCCAACCACCCCAACCCACATTTCGGGTCAAACTGCAGACTGATCAATGAAAACAAGGTCAGGTTCCCTTTCTGAACGCTTGCTGGCTGACTGAAAGAAGAAAAAGGGGATTAAATTAAATTGCAGACTTGTTGGTTTGTTTTTTTTCTGAAGAGACTTGAGTGGCTGCTGGGAGCTGAACATCCTCTCTCTACATAACCACGAAGAGAGAAAAAAAGGAGAGGTATGAGGCAAAAAAACCCAACGGATAAATTCCTAAACTGAAAACTCTTTGAGGTGTTCAGAGGAATAAAATCCATTTCAGCTACTGCAGACAAGGCAGCTTAAGCACAGCAAGACACAGAAGGTACAGGGCACCCCTAAGCTGCTTTTTCCCAGGCAGGCAGCAGTACCCTGGGCCACCAGTCTTTCCTATTTCACTTCTCATGGGTTCACCCATTACTGTGGGCACTGCTCATTCCCTGCTGCCTGCAGGTCCCCATCACCTTCGATCAACAATGTGTGCCTGAAGCAAACACAGCAGCAAAGAGAAGAATTCAGCTGGGCAACCCCTGTGCAGCTCCTCCTGGCTGGGTAGGAGGGAAAAATTCACTCCATTTTAATGAGCTCATTTCTCCCCCCTCCCCGTTTCCACACAAAATCACTGCCTGGAGACATTTCAACCCTCAAATAGTCAAGTTTTAGCACAAAGTAATGAAATACTCAAGTATACATAAAAGACACTGGTATCTGAACACTTGTTTTCCTCTCTGTCCTTAAGAAAAAGTGGAGGTTGAATACTTTGGGTATAGGAGGGCTTCTGATGAACACACCAGGGCTGAGTAGCAGGGTAACTGTCCCTTCAGGAATCAAACCATTTAATAAACCTGTGCTTCCAACAGATGCCAACTGGTACCACCCAGAAAACCTCTTTTCTTGCACCGTCTCCCTCACCCGCGTGGGTTCAGAAGAAGCAGGCAAAGGTGGAATGATCCCTCATAACCCTATAAAGACACCCACGCCAACTTTCCAGGAGGGCCTCTTTACCTCTCACAAACATGATGTGAGTACAACCAACCAGTTTCCAGAGAGTGCAAGACTGGACAGGTGGAAGGGAACAACTCCCAGGGTTTGGGGGCATCCCAGATCGCATCCCAGAGCCAAACAGCAGCCTGCAGAGGCCAGGTGAAGTGTGCACAAAGGGTTAACCCTCGTGTGAGGCCTCAGAAGAAAATAAAAGGTAGGTGTTGATGAACAGCAGGAGATCATTAGCACCACCTCTGCTCAGAAGCTGCTGCCTCCAAAGCAATCTCAAGTATGCAGTGAACTAAGGTAAACACACAAGCAGGAGAGGCAGAACCATCCAGAAGCAAGTCCTTCCCCAGCAGCTCCTGCATCAGCAAAGCTCCTGCTCAGACTCATACCGAGCTCCTGAAGTCATGAGCACCCTCTGTTTACATATCCACACCAGGTCCTGTTGATTTTCTGACCCTCTCTCCATCCTGACAGCTCAGCAAAGATTCCTCTCCTCTGAATTGCTCACATCGTTTGCATATCAGCCCCAATTCGCCACCAAACAAACCACACTAATTACCTGCTTGATTTTCATCACTTTTAATCAAATGGAAGGATTTTTTTCTTTTCTGGAATTGCACTAGGGAGTAAGTTAATGAGCAGCTGATAGACACACGTTGTATCTTTAACCCCACAGCCTGCAGAGGTGAGGTTTGGGAGCAGTGGCTTCAATTCCTCACTACTGATAATCCACTCGGGTCATAGATCCCACCACTTAAGTCAGCAATGAGCTGATCTTTTTTAGCCCATTCTACCAGCACAGCAAACTCCACTCTGGACCAGTGGAGTCCTCACCTTCAATCCTGCTACTTAAACAGCAAAGGAAGTCACCTAGGAGAGGTTTTTGGCACAGACATTTTCTGTTGCTCCCCACGACTGCCTTGGGTGTCTCAGAAGGTGACAGCAGGTCCAGGGCTGATGGTGCCCCAGGTTACTCTGCCTGCTTGGGGAACATGTCAAACAGCACAAAGCTTGGGATAAAGCCACGTCCTGAGTTAAGCTCTTCAGTACTTCAGAGAATTCCACATTGCAGAGGGATGAACAAAGCAATGGAGTGTTTTTCTTTGGGAATTTCCCAGCCATAAATGGAAGTGGCCTCTCAGTGCTGGGGAGCAGCTCTTGCAGCTCTGAAATAAGCAGCCTGGCAGCTCAGGAGAGGCCAGCAACACATGATGGAAGAGAGTTCATCCAGTTGTGTACATCCTCAGTCAGCATTGCTTTGGTAGCTATTATCCTATTGATACATCTGCATAACACAAGAGCAAGATGAATGTGATTTGGGAAAGAACATTCCAGAAAACATTTCTTTCCTCACTGGCACTTGCATTTACAAGATGCTTCCTGATCAATTTGCTCTGCCTTTTGGTAGAGTTCTGTAACCCACTTTGCTTTCCAAGACCAAAAGAAGTATTTGATTCCATCAACACATAAATCACTGGCTAGTTAATGTCAGTTAAATTCCTCACCCTGTCAGGCAGTGCCTGATTTATGTTCCCAAAACACTGGAATTCAAACCTCTAAATCTTCTTCTCTGATGGAAGCATCTCTGCCCAAGCATCCAGTCTTTTATATACTACAAGCCTCTCCAGCTTGTGACAGGGGGGGCTGATCAGTGAGCTTCACCCACACAGAGGCCTGGGCTTCATGCTCTAAAATGGGTCCTGCCAGTTCTCCCTGCAAGTTATCCATCATCTCCAAGGAGGGACGTCAGGTTAGAGACCTCATGGGCACCACACAGCACAGTGACTCTCTTTTGGGAGGATGTTTTGTGAATTTAAGATATTGCTGCTCCTGTAATGCCTCTACTTCAACACCAGAGACAACAATGTGCAGAAATTCCTATCAACTAAAATAAGGAATGCTGCACATCCACCCCATATATGAAGTTCAGCTTCAAATAAGCATAAAGCAAAACAAATATACCCATTTTTCTTCTGTTTCCAGGAGGTGTTAGACCTCATCACACCAGAACTTAGTAAGCACATGCTCTCCCTATTGCAGAAGCCCAACCAGAGCTGCTGGTCCTGGTTAACTGGGCAGAAGGGCTTTGAAGGCTTGAGAAACAGTGAGGGACACTCAGACTGCTCGTGCTTCCCATCAGGCTTCCTCTGCACAATGCATGAGTAAGGCCTGGCCAGATAAAACCATAGATCAAGCTGCTTTCCAACTGAAATTCCAGCCTCTAGAATTTATAAGCTGCTGAAAAAATAATAAAAGACAAAAAACCCAACCTCTGGTTGTGAATTGTATGGGTTTGATGGCCAGAGAATGCAGATTAATAGCTGCTGAGGGCACTCACTGCCTCAGAATAGGTGCAACTTCTGCAGGATTATCTGCAGGTCAGCTCAGATTTGCTGCTCAGAACTGTTGCAAGGATCCCACAACTATTTGCTGCTGCTCTGACACCAAAAAAAAAGCCAAGCAGTACTTGGAATGATGACTTGTCGTTGTTTGTTTTTAATTAAGCAAAGCCCCTCGAAGGCAATACTGCTTATTAAATCAGAATGCACATGAACAGCCACCTGTGGGACTGCAGAACATGCTGTTCAGCACAGTCCCTATCCAGATAAATGATGCTTCCCACCTTTACTTAATTAGTGAAAAAAAATGAAGTTCTGGACTGTTTGGTCTTTTAAAAATAATAAATCTATTCTACCTGGAGTTCAACACTGCAACTCCCCTTATATCAGTGCAATATATCCATGGACATGGAGGATAGAAATTAAACTCAAGACCACTGAGGAATTTTAACAGTTCCTTTGATATCAAAATAAGCCTTGTTACCTTATCAGCCTTCCCAGGAGCTTCTAAATCCATGAGCTCCTGACTTCTCACCTTTTCCTTGGCTGGAAAATAGACAGGCACATTCATCAAGGGACTCGACCACTTCAGAGCCCAGCTATACACCCCAAGCTGCTCCCCACAGAGCTGATGCTCCTGAGCAGCTCTCCTTCCATAAAGTGAGGCCAGCCCTTGGAAAAATAAAACCAAATCCCAAGGAGAGTTGCTGAAGCACTGGGGTGGCACTGGAGCTGAGCTGATGGGTGCAGCTCAGCCCTTAAACCTGATGTTACCTGATGTTCACTGGGTGAATCTCACCTCTGAATTCCCATTTTCTTGGGGAAACCAACCCTTCCATCAGCAAGCAGGGGAAGCTGCTGGAAGGACTTGCCACAAGAGCTTCTGAAGAGAATACTTCACCACTCTGCTGGTTTGGGATTGATAACTTGTCAACAGGAGCAGGGCTTTCAGATGGTGTTCCACGTGTTGTTTTCCTTAGCTCCTCTTCCTGCTTTTATTCAGCAGCTAGGTGGCTTGAACCCAGGACAGCTAATGAATGCCTGACACAGCAGGCAGTAAATCTACAGACCAGCAGCTCATCCGAGCTTTATTGCTTTATTTTTTTTTAAATTGCTGATAATTACAATAATGCACATGGGCAGGGGGCCAAGGCAGGAAGAATTATTGTCTGCAGGCAGATCTGGTGAGAGCTGATAATACTAGCCTGGGTTTGCTTTTCAATGGAAATGGCAGAAATCTCTGTAAAGCAGCCCTTGGCTTACTTCAACTTGCTGGAAGGGGTGGAGTTCTCAGCTGCTCGTCCTTTATTGACTTCTGTGGCAGAGGATTCTGCACCAGCAGAAGACTGGGGTCCAAGGCAGGAGCTGCAGAGCTCACTGGGGTGCAGTTTCTATCTGGATGGCCACTGGTCCTGGCTTAAGGTGCTGCCTCCAACACTTGGATTCAGTGAGCAGAGTCCATGGACTTCCACACACAGTGGCAGCTGCAGTGACAACCACCAACACTGCTGCAGCCTGGGGCTTTCCTCACTGCTACTGCTTCCTTCTGCCTTCCTAGAGAAAGGGGGAGCTTTCCAAGTACCTGTGACTCACGAGCTGCCTTTTCACCCTTGGAATTTGTACTAATGAGGCAGCAGATTATTTCCCTCCCCCCTCCCCCCCTTTAGTTTATCATGCTCCATAAACTAAGCCTACATGAGTCATTGGGCAGATAATCTGCCTGTCAGACATTTGCACTCAGGAACCTGCACGTTCAGAGGGGGAGAGCAAAGCTGCAGGCAGAGCTGCTGCACAGCTAGTCTCAGGGAGCTGCAATCCAGTTCAGCAAAGCCAGGACTCAGCAGTCTTGGCTTCCTGACCCTGTTTGTGTAACGTTGGTTGCCTTTGGCATCCTCTTCTCCAACTCCAGAGAGACAAAGTTCAGAGTATCTCAGTGGGAACATTCCCTGAATGTTGCTGAGTCCTTTCCAAAGGACTGATGGGCCTCAAGCTTTCCAAACTGAAGCTGGTGTGCAACTGGGATGGGAACAGTTTCCCACAAAGAAGAGGTAGGCAGGGCTGTTAAACCATCACAGCCTTCCACAGGGCACAGGTAGGTGCAAATACCCTCACTCAGGGCCTTCCACAAGGACATCAGGCAGGATTTTCAGGCCAAGGATCAGGTGGCTGTACCCACAGCCCCTTCCTTCCCCCCCTGCAGCAAAACAGCAGCAGGGATATTGAAAGTCCCTTTTTTAAAGGAGCAATTCTAAGTCATATTCCAGCACACAGAGCCAGACCTATTTATTACTGGGCTAAACAAAGGCACAAAGTCAAGTGACTGGCCTAAGGTCAGCGGGCTCAGCCTGGCTTCATCCTCAAGCCCTCATCTCTGATCTGGGCCAAGGTTCCAGCTCACACAGCCAGACTCATTCCTGCTTTCCCACATGAATTATTTGGGCATCTGAAGCACAGAGACTCGTGGCTGCCAGCAGCACAGACAGCACCAGCACAGGCTGGTGTTTTAGCCAATTCTCCACACAGCTCAGTAGCAAGCCCTTGCCATCTTCAGGCACTTCAGCTACCTAAGAATTAGTCAATATAACCACAGTGGTTACCAGGCTACAGAGATTCCATCACAGGCAGGAAAGTACATTTGCAAAATCCTTTCTCACTCCCAAACAATTTGTTTGAAGCAAAAATAATTTCTGGCCTAAAACCCATCACGAGTCACACACACAGAAACACACATATATACACACACAAACAAACACAAACACATATACACACACACACACACACCCCACTTGCCCACCCGTTTTCCTCCTAGGCCAAACTGGTAAAAAGGAGACTAAGAAAAATAAATCAATTCTCATCAGGCAGTAAAACACAAACCTTCCCTACTGGTTCCAAGTGATTTAACATTTCAGAGGGGGGAAGGCAACAAAATCAACCTGAAAACCCACTCCTAAAACAAAACAGCTGGAGTATTTGTTTTAGAGCTCCCTGGAGAAACCTTCCTTGAGTCCAACCACACGAATGACCCGAGTTCAAAGGGCTGAACAGATTCTGTTTTTCCCTAACATGCAACCAGCCAAAAAGGCAGCAGAAACTGAAGGTGGATTTTAACAGAGCATCAAGGATTTGAAGAGGAAAGGAGAAATCCCCAGGGAAAAAAAAAGCAAGCAAGGTAAAGAGAAAAACTTTTAAGAGGTAGTTTAGGTTTGACTATTCCTGAGCTTGTCTCCCCTCCCTTTATAGATGTTGCTCAGTATCACAGAGCAGTTATTTACGTGCATGGACTGTAAATAAAATACTCCTTTGGTAGCTTAAAGTCCTGGAATCAGGCTGCCCATGAACTCCCCTGCAGCACACAGGAGTAATTCAACAGCACTGCCCTGCTGCAGTGCAGCTTATGCTGAAAAATCCCAACCCCAAAGACATCAATGGGTTATTTGACCTCAGGAAGCTCAGTAAGGCCCAGGAACAGGAGAAGGAACAGCAGCTCTAAGCTGGGACACAGAAGTTCCAGCTCAACCTGAGGAGAAACTTTGTTCCTGGGAGGGTGGCAGAGCCTGGCCCAGGCTGCCCAGGGAGGTTGTGGAGTCTCCTGCTCTGGAGACTTTCCAAACCCTCCTGGATCTGCTCCTGTGTGCCCTGCCCTGGGAGCCCCTGCTCTGGCAGAAGTTTGGGCTCAGTCTCCCAGAGCTCCCTTCCAACCCCAACCATTCCTAATTCTGCCTTCCCAACAGTCCAGATGAATTCAGATCTGGAAGAGGAAACCTCAAGGTTTTGAAGTCCTGGCTTTCCAAACCATGCTAATGACCATGAGAAGAGGAAAGCCACAGCTAAAACACAGGGCTGCTTTTATCTTTTCTGCTGCCCTTGGAGCTCAGCCAAGTATATGCTGATCCAGACCAAAATTAATATGTTACCAAAAATATTTTGGAACCACACTGATGTTTCAGTGTCCGAACTCAGGGCATGTTTATGCTTCAAGATGCTCAGTCTCTGTCAAAAACACAGCTTACTTCAAACTACAGGGCTACAAAACAGGCAGCAGTTAGCAGATATTACCTAGAATGGGTAACTTAACTCCAGCTCTTAATAAACATACTTAGGAAATAATGCAGATTGGGATCTGAAAGCCAAACCTTCTCCCCACGCACCTTCCCACACACCACCTCCTGTTATTTATTCTGAGAACTGCTGAGGGCTTGTTATGGAGCATCCCTCCCTCCAGCAGCCCCTCACATCACTGCTCACATACAAAACAACAGCTTTTCAACAGCCTTCAGCAGCTACAGGCACAGAACTCGGTACTTGAAAAAAAATAAAAGCTTTGCAGTAGCTGTTTAAAGATTCCAATACTGATGGTGCAAGTTTATTCAGGTACAGCAAGTGCTATTTGTTTTTTCTTCCCTTAAACTGTAAACTTGGATGGGAAGATCACCCCAAGAAAAATCAGCTTTCAGTTAGCTGCTCACTAGGAAAAGTTCCTGCCACTTAGGGCTAAAAAAAACAAATGCAAGAGAATCAATTAATTAGCAAAACCTTCTGAAAGTCTCAGCAAAACACAGCCTTTCATTCCCCTGACTGCAGCTATTTTTGATCCTGGTGAAGGGCAGCAAAACTGGTGATGCTGCCAGTTTCCTTCCACTAGCTCTGGCAACCTGGGGCCAAGTGAGCAAACAAGAGCAGGGGAAAGAGCAACAAGCACAACCTCAGCAAGTGCCAAGGAGGCTGCAACCCTCACTGGGAAGTACCCCAAAAGTTCTGTCAGCAGCAGGGTCATAGAAAGCAAAGCCAGGACCTCAGTAATAGTTTAATGGCTTCCCATTTTTTACTCTTTAAAAGCAATCCTGGTTCATTTATCATCATTTTATTTCTGAAGCCTTAATTTATCAGCTGGGGTTTAACAGTGACAGCATCATATGGCAGCTGGGTTAGCACCCTGGGCTCTAATGGGTGTATGAAACCAGCCCTGTAATGGCAGAAAGTCTCTCCTCAGCAGAGCTGCTTCATGCTGGTAGAAAATTAAGTGGGAATTTATAGCTGGGGAGGTTGAGACCCTCTTTCCTGGTTGTGTTGATCCAGAAAGTAAAAGTAGTTCACTGGAAGCCAGTCCAGAACCTCCACTATTTCAGTGGGTTGCACACCAGGGAACTGGGCTCCTGCTGCACCAGCACATCTGATTTTCATATGTTTTATAGCTCCAGTCCACTGAGCTGCACCTGACTGGGAAGCAGTGTGTGAAACTCTAATAAATATAAATGGGAGGAGTTTTATCTTGGTAAAAGGAGATTGCAGCTTGTTAGCAATTTCTTCCTGGTTTCAGAGGGCAGAGTGAACTCTGGGTGCACTGAGACCTATTTTCTTAAGTCTTCCTTCAGCACTTTCTGGAAGTTTTCAGTGCTTTTCTTGCTGTCCACGTGGTTAAACTACAACCAAGCTCTGGAGTGGTGGAAGGAGTTACACACTGGAGCTGCACACACCTGAGGATCTGCTCTTTTGGTGGGTTTGAAGTAACATGACAATCCAGGAAGGGCTTCCAAGCACAAAACCATCCCAGGCTGAAAGCTTTATTACAACCCTGGAGGCAAAAACTGCCCCTTCTGCAGCAGAGAGGGAAACAGCTCTTGGAAAAAGAGCAGGTTTGGAATAGCTTTAGACAAAAAAATACATCAGGATACATCAAGAACTTCCAGCACCTCAGCACAAATCCTTCAAGATCTGTGAAAGGCACTATTTTTTATTTCTTTTTAAACCCTTTGTGCACTGTCCAGATAAACAGCAGATCTTTAAATACATATATATATATTATTTTTATTTTTTTTTTGCCTAAAGACTGTTCTCCAGATGGAAAAAGAGCAAAGAAAAATTCCCAGGTGTGTTATCTTGAGCACAAGGATTCCAAACCAATCCTTACTACCCTGTTTGGAATAGTCTATTAGAAAAGGAGGGTTGTATTNTTAATTAGCAAAACCTTCTGAAAGTCTCAGCAAAACACAGCCTTTCATTCCCCTGACTGCAGCTATTTTTGATCCTGGTGAAGGGCAGCAAAACTGGTGATGCTGCCAGTTTCCTTCCACTAGCTCTGGCAACCTGGGGCCAAGTGAGCAAACAAGAGCAGGGGAAAGAGCAACAAGCACAACCTCAGCAAGTGCCAAGGAGGCTGCAACCCTCACTGGGAAGTACCCCAAAAGTTCTGTCAGCAGCAGGGTCATAGAAAGCAAAGCCAGGACCTCAGTAATAGTTTAATGGCTTCCCATTTTTTACTCTTTAAAAGCAATCCTGGTTCATTTATCATCATTTTATTTCTGAAGCCTTAATTTATCAGCTGGGGTTTAACAGTGACAGCATCATATGGCAGCTGGGTTAGCACCCTGGGCTCTAATGGGTGTATGAAACCAGCCCTGTAATGGCAGAAAGTCTCTCCTCAGCAGAGCTGCTTCATGCTGGTAGAAAATTAAGTGGGAATTTATAGCTGGGGAGGTTGAGACCCTCTTTCCTGGTTGTGTTGATCCAGAAAGTAAAAGTAGTTCACTGGAAGCCAGTCCAGAACCTCCACTATTTCAGTGGGTTGCACACCAGGGAACTGGGCTCCTGCTGCACCAGCACATCTGATTTTCATATGTTTTATAGCTCCAGTCCACTGAGCTGCACCTGACTGGGAAGCAGTGTGTGAAACTCTAATAAATATAAATGGGAGGAGTTTTATCTTGGTAAAAGGAGATTGCAGCTTGTTAGCAATTTCTTCCTGGTTTCAGAGGGCAGAGTGAACTCTGGGTGCACTGAGACCTATTTTCTTAAGTCTTCCTTCAGCACTTTCTGGAAGTTTTCAGTGCTTTTCTTGCTGTCCACGTGGTTAAACTACAACCAAGCTCTGGAGTGGTGGAAGGAGTTACACACTGGAGCTGCACACACCTGAGGATCTGCTCTTTTGGTGGGTTTGAAGTAACATGACAATCCAGGAAGGGCTTCCAAGCACAAAACCATCCCAGGCTGAAAGCTTTATTACAACCCTGGAGGCAAAAACTGCCCCTTCTGCAGCAGAGAGGGAAACAGCTCTTGGAAAAAGAGCAGGTTTGGAATAGCTTTAGACAAAAAAATACATCAGGATACATCAAGAACTTCCAGCACCTCAGCACAAATCCTTCAAGATCTGTGAAAGGCACTATTTTTTATTTCTTTTTAAACCCTTTGTGCACTGTCCAGATAAACAGCAGATCTTTAAATACATATATATATATTATTTTTATTTTTTTTTTGCCTAAAGACTGTTCTCCAGATGGAAAAAGAGCAAAGAAAAATTCCCAGGTGTGTTATCTTGAGCACAAGGATTCCAAACCAATCCTTACTACCCTGTTTGGAATAGTCTATTAGAAAAGGAGGGTCGTATTTTTTAATCAGGGTTTTTTTGGTGGTTTTTTTGCCTGCTCACTCTTAACCAACACAATACACACTCGAGTGAGGAAGAAATAAATGGTGAGCCATGAGAAATGAGTTTTCCTTTCCTGGACCAGAGGAGCAGGCAGGGAAATGCAAACACCATCCCCTGGCAGGGCCATGGGAGGGGCATTGATCAGCCTATTGATGCAATGGGCAGCTCCCTGTTTTCCTAGCCACAGGCTGAGTAGTCTCAATAGAGCTTTCTCAAAGTTGAAGGATGAAAATGTTGCACTTTGGCCATCAGAAAACCAATCTGGGGTTCTCAAGAGACAATGTGAATTATCTTTGAGGCAGCTCTCCCTGCACACCCCCCAGCTAGCAGTGATACCAGCACTTGAATGTGAGTTACAAGGCTAAGAACCCTTAGAAGACTCCAGGAATTGCTGTTTCTGATTGTAGCACCAGTCTGAGGAGGAAAACAGGTTAGGTAACTGGCACAAAAGGAATTCATGTGTGTCAAGGCTGTGTGGCAATGCTGAGGCCTGGAGAGGAGCATGGACTGAACTACCCCGTTGCACAATTCCATTAGAGGTTGTATTTTCAGAGCTGCTGATAACAGGGATGGAAATTAGCCCAGACAGGCAGCAATCATTAGAACAGGTCTTGGCTTTGGGGGTCACTATCTGCTCCCAGAGTTAATTTTTTTAACCCCAATAAATGCTGCTGAGAGTGTCACTCAGGAGGCAGAGTGTGGCAGAGGGGAGCATCTATCCCTTCTCCTGTGAAGAGAGAGAACAGCAGCAAGGAAGTGTCTGCAGACAAGCACAGAGTGAGCATTTCCACCCAGAAAACACAGCCCCAGTTTCAGCTGCTACGTGAGCATTTGAAATTTGGCTCCAGTTCAAGATGTTCACATCCCAGTCCCTCCTGACAGACTGCACCAATCCAGCACGTTCAGCCTGTCACTGTCTTTGCTCCCATACTTTACATGACATGTGGTGGATTTGGCAGCTTAATCACTATTTTAATCCTCTCCACCACTGAAGAACATCATCCTTGCTGTGATCTACACACCTGTTGTTAGATGGATGCTGCTCAGAGGCACTGCAAAGCAGAGAAGTCCCATTCCAAAGGTAATATTACAAACCAACAATCTCTGTTTTTTACCTGTATTTAAAACTAATTGCTATAAACAGTGAAAAGAAAATAATCTACCAGCCCCCCCATGTTCCAGCATGAGAAGCAGTTTACAGGAAGGTCAGCAGCATCTTCAGAAAATAAAAAAGATTACATGAATATTTAAGTGTCAGAGCATCTTAAAGTCAGCACCAAGGGAATCACTGCTCCAAGCTGAGCTACAAACAGCTGTGCACATTAAGCCCATCTTAGGCAGTTAGCTCAGCTGCCAGCTGTGCCCAGATGTTCAGTACACCCTCAGTTATAGGATCAAAACACACTTCATAATCACAGGCTATTAGAGAATGGAACCACACGAGTGAAGCCAACAGCCACTTACATAACAGGCAAGAAGCACCTCACTGTCTGCAGAACCTGCCACAGCAAACACAAAAAGCTAAACTGCAACCAAGGCCAGTGAGGCAAAAGGCAAAATGATGTCTTAGCAAGCAGCACTGCTCCCTTCTGCCCTTCTACAGCCCAGCTGAGGCTGCCAGCACAGCTCTGTGGGTATCTTCTCTCTGGGGAGACCAGCTGAGCTCTCTGCATGCACACCACTGAGGAGCAGGACACTGGGTGGCTCAGAACAGTGATGCTGCTCTTGACATGCCCCAGCATCTAGGACAAAAGGACTACAATGCTGCCCTGCAATCAGAGGGAATTAACATGCTAGAGGTGCCCTGTGGAAAACCTCCCATCCAGTTTATATCTCGGGAGGAATAAAGTATTCTTCTCATCAGACTAATTCCCATGTGAAGCAAGTGGCAGAAACTCAATGGAGCCGAGCACAACAAATCCAGCCAGACCTTGGAATGTCACCTCACCCTCCACTCCAGAATGCCTTTGGTCTGTGCTGCAGATTTGATGTGCAAACAAATCTGGAAAGAGGATATCTTGCCATCTTAACAGCCCTGCTACGTGAGGAATCCAGCCCTTCTTGTCCTGCTGAGAGGGAGAGGAGGACTTGGAGGTTGATGTTTATTCCTTTGTTCACCTGAGACATGAAGACACTCTGAAGGGAGGTGCAAGCCCTGCAAATGAAGGGTGAATTTCTCTAACACCCTAGGCACCAAACACAGNATCTCAGAAAATTATGTAAAAAACATATTTTTTTGCATAATGAAAAAAAGGAAAAAAAAAAAGAAAAAAGAGAAAAAAAGAAAATTATGAAAAAAACAGTTTTTATTCTTTAAAGCATTCATTTCTTCATGAATGTAGGCATTAGTGTTTTTCATTTCCAGCTAGAAATACAGCTCTCTTCTTTTGAGCACTGTAGTTTGAGATGGTCCTTCTTGGCAGAGCTGCTTTCCAGCAAGTGAACCCCCAACCTGTACTAGACTTTGAAACAGTGGCCAAATGCAGCCAATGTGACTATTTGAAACACTAAATAACTTGTGTGCAAATTAGTACAGGATTTTGCAAGTGCTGGCACTTTTTGCCAACTTTCCATCTCCCAGCTCTCACCTTCCAGCAGCAAAGAAGCCAGTATCACTGGTGTATGACTCCTGAGTTTAGCACTAGACAGACCTGGGGCTAAATAACACAATGGCACCTTTTGGATCTGCTCAAGCTCCCTTTCTAGTGCTGCAGAAAAGACCAGGACAGAGCTGGTCTGACGTTAGCTTGAAATCCAAGGCTCAGTTCTTAGGTTTAGCAAATCTCATTAATGCTGCCCTGGATGGAAACAATCTCTGTTTTTTACCTGTATTTAAAACTAATTGCTATAAACAGTGAAAAGAAAATAATCTACCAGCCCCCCCATGTTCCAGCATGAGAAGCAGTTTACAGGAAGGTCAGCAGCATCTTCAGAAAATAAAAAAGATTACATGAATATTTAAGTGTCAGAGCATCTTAAAGTCAGCACCAAGGGAATCACTGCTCCAAGCTGAGCTACAAACAGCTGTGCACATTAAGCCCATCTTAGGCAGTTAGCTCAGCTGCCAGCTGTGCCCAGATGTTCAGTACACCCTCAGTTATAGGATCAAAACACACTTCATAATCACAGGCTATTAGAGAATGGAACCACACGAGTGAAGCCAACAGCCACTTACATAACAGGCAAGAAGCACCTCACTGTCTGCAGAACCTGCCACAGCAAACACAAAAAGCTAAACTGCAACCAAGGCCAGTGAGGCAAAAGGCAAAATGATGTCTTAGCAAGCAGCACTGCTCCCTTCTGCCCTTCTACAGCCCAGCTGAGGCTGCCAGCACAGCTCTGTGGGTATCTTCTCTCTGGGGAGACCAGCTGAGCTCTCTGCATGCACACCACTGAGGAGCAGGACACTGGGTGGCTCAGAACAGTGATGCTGCTCTTGACATGCCCCAGCATCTAGGACAAAAGGACTACAATGCTGCCCTGCAATCAGAGGGAATTAACATGCTAGAGGTGCCCTGTGGAAAACCTCCCATCCAGTTTATATCTCGGGAGGAATAAAGTATTCTTCTCATCAGACTAATTCCCATGTGAAGCAAGTGGCAGAAACTCAATGGAGCCGAGCACAACAAATCCAGCCAGACCTTGGAATGTCACCTCACCCTCCACTCCAGAATGCCTTTGGTCTGTGCTGCAGATTTGATGTGCAAACAAATCTGGAAAGAGGATATCTTGCCATCTTAACAGCCCTGCTACGTGAGGAATCCAGCCCTTCTTGTCCTGCTGAGAGGGAGAGGAGGACTTGGAGGTTGATGTTTATTCCTTTGTTCACCTGAGACATGAAGACACTCTGAAGGGAGGTGCAAGCCCTGCAAATGAAGGGTGAATTTCTCTAACACCCTAGGCACCAAACACAGCACTACCATTCCAAGGGAGGCAAGAGATTTCAGCTCCTGTGGCCATCATGACACACACAAGCTCCCATACATCCTGTGCACACAGACACCAATAAGACCTTTAGAGTGATGGAAACAAAAGCAGGGAGCCAGAAGGGGAGGGAGAGAAGCAATTCCCAAGCTGCCTCTGGGCTCACAAAGCCAGCTGTGGGCAGCACAGGGACACAGCAGCACAACATCCTACAGTGTCCAGCCTGAGCTCTGCCAGCCCCTTCACCTCCAGCCTTTGTTACTGGGAAATTGCTTCGCAGAAAGCAGCTGCTGCCCTGAACAGAACTGGATCTGTGATTCCTGATCCACGCACTGACTGGGCTTTGTTGCAGAGCAAGTGCTGATGCCATTTAACAGCATTCAGCAGAAGGGAAGGGGCAGGAACACTTGCTGCTTTCCCTCTTTTTAAAGCCTCCAGTGAGTCTTGCTGGCTGTGACAGGACACTCTGTCCCAGACCCAAGCTTCCCACATCTTCATTCCACAACTTCCATGGAGTGTTCACCAGGCTGCTTCTGGGGTCTGGCTCCTGCCCAGGTGAGTCCACAGCACACCTGTGTCAGAAGGCTGAGCTCTAACACACCCACATGGTGCAGAGCATCCCAACTTTTCTGGCTGGCTCCCAAGAAAAGCTTTCTCCTCTGCTGGATCTGAGGCTACGAGGTGAAAATGAAGAGGATATTTGAAACCCTGCAACCCAAACTGCTTAGAAGCAATTCACCTTACACCAAGAGGCCAAACAGGAGCTGTGAGCTCCATCCAAGGATTCCACAGTAAGGGGCACACTCCATTCCCCAGGAGAGCTGCACACGGGGATGTGTTTTGCTCAAATCCTGGCACCTTCTAGTTCCTTGGGGTTTCTAAACACCCCTCCAACAGAACACACATCAAATGCCACTTCTTCAGCAGGGGCTTTGATAAATTATGCAGAGAAAGACTCACCATCAAACGCCAATACACTCCCTGGGAACTCAAAAGCACAGGTTGAAATCAACATTTTGCATTTCATCTTTCAAGAGGAATACTCAGCAGATTAAAGCAAATCTGCCCCTCTCTATTTCAGGCTACAATTACTGTTAAGACTACCAGCCTAAGAAGTCAACCAGCCTTTGGTATTAGTGAATTATACTAATTAATGCAGATGCCTCTAGGACTGTTTTTGGCAGGTTACTAGTCCCAATATGAATGGGAAGAGATTACACAGTGATAAAAAAAAAAGCAACACCCTACAATTTAACTTAGAGCTGGCAACACATCATGTCCAAAACCATCCAGAGAACTCAGTGATTAAAAGCTTTATGCTGAAGGTTACCATACAAAGCAGAGACCAGCTTCTGTTGTGACTATTCCATCCAAATCCATTTGAAATCTAACAGGAGAGCATCATGTTTATTGTAGCAGATGGCACCAGCAAGATTTCTCTTTCTGTGCTGTCACTTCACACTCTGCAATGACGTCACCACTAGTGGGATTCATCAAGCCAAAATCCAAGGGAAAAGGGACAAAGCTTTTGGCAGGGAGCTGGAGCTAAAAATAACATAAGAGCCTTTAAAGAAAAGCCCAAAGATTAAAATGCAAATGTTGGGCTTTTGATTTAAGCATCTTGGTACTGAAGTTAGCACAGGGCAACTCCTGGAAAACACCAAGTGGTTGAGCAAACCTGTTTCATCTCTGATGACATCAGATGATTTTGGAGGTCTCCTCACTGACTATTTTAGTGCTTGGAGGTGGCAGATGAAAGAACCCTGAAGTGGCCAGTAAGAATTTAACTGCTCCTAAATGGAAACTTTGCTAAGTCCCAAGCTCCTGTGGCAGTGAGGAGACACNTTACCTTTTTCCCAGTGGAGATGTTACTTGTACCTTCTAAACACCAAAGCTATTAACAATAAACAGTTCAATGCAAATAGGAGGCATTTATAAGGAGAGAGGTGCTTATAGGAATGAAATTATGAACACAGAGGGTCTTTTATTTCTACTCTTAAAATAGTCTCAATTTTATGAACTTCAGAATTTCTTAATAAAACTATTTCAGACATTTTCACCATCCCTGGTACAGATCAAACAGGAAGGAGACTATTCTCCTGTTCTGCTGTGGTATGTGGTCCCTCACCTCACACCCAGCACACCATGGGAGCAGGAGGGCAACACCCGGACCCACACAGCCGGTGCCAAACGCCTCCAGCAACACCCTGACCCACACAGTCAGCACCAAACTCTGTCCCAGGCTGATGGAGGTTCATTCTTCTGGTTTCTCAAGGGCTGCCTCTAAACCACCTGCCTGTGTCATGCTTGAAATGCTTATCACAGGGCAGCATGGCTTGAGAAGCTGCTGAGCACATTTATTCTATTCTAATTTTGTGGGTATTTCATGTGTCTCAAACAGTAACAACAGTAAATTATTCCATTTTTTACCTTTCAGTGGCATCAGGTACAGGACAGCACCTCTGCCCCTCTCTGTCATGTCTGTTACTATACTCCCTGAGTTCTGGAATCCACAAAATCTGCTATTATCCTCATACATCTGTGAGGAGGATGCCAAAAACCAACACACAGAACCATTTTTAACCTATAAGCTATGATTTTAGAATGCTCATTTCACACCAAGGAAATGAATTTTATGATGCTATTGAAACTCGCTGACAAAATGGAATCCTTACAGATAAACCATTAAAATGCACCAGAAAGAAATGCTTCCAGACAAGGATTTTTTTATTATTTTTTTTTTCAGTTGGGTTCTGGATGTGTTTCTTTGGAAGGAAGAATGGGAAACAAAAGGAAAATGAGTATTCTGATGAAATACCTCGATTACCTGACAGTGTTTGGAAGAAAAAAAAACCAAATACTAATTTGAAAGACTCACCTTTCAGTGCAATTTGCAGGAATAGTGATGTTTCCCAGGTGACCATCACTACATTCCCCAGTCCTGACCCTGGGCAGCATTTGGGTTCAGCAGGTCTTGCTGCTGGGCATCAGAGCTCCCTGGCTATGCGGGTGGAGACTTGGGGAGCTGGGCCCTGGCCATGTGACATCTGCACTGGTGGCCAGGCTTCTGACCTAGTGTGGTCTTCCAACCTTTTGAGATGATCTTCATTCAGGCACCTGTATCTGCACTGCGGAACTTGTGCTCAGCCATGATGGAGTCAAGTGGAAGAGAGAGACTTTTCCTACAGTACAGCCATAGCCTAAACCCAACCGAAATGCAATAATTTAATTATTTAACCCAAACCTTGTTCTTTAGAACTTTACTGTTCTATTTACAAATTAAAACATAGATGACAATGTCAAACTCCCAAATGGTGACAAACTCCCTGGTAGTGGAGAGCAGAGCATGTCCACGATGGGTGCATCACCCTTCTGCAGAAAACAGGGGCAAGTTCAAGCAGAGTTCTGAGTGAAAAGCCTCACCAGAATGGTTTCTAGGCCACTGCAAGTATTTGTAACCTGCTAATTAAGAGTGAGCATCACCTTAAATTAACACCACGTTTCAGAGGTGGTGGCTGCAGAAAAAAAATAGAAA
>VYZU01025752.1:0-17254 GCA_013401355.1 Ceyx cyanopectus | reverse complement strand
ACCAAACCAAACCAAAACACTTTTTTCTCATTTGTTGGGAGATAATCAATGGAATAGAGCCTTGAAGTGGCCTGTGTTGATTCCACTGGTGACTCCAAAAACTCCCTGACACACTGAAGACAGTCTACATTTCACCAATGTTCTTGTTTCAGGGTGTCCCAAGGACAATTCAGATTCCTGTCAACACATTCCCTTTAGACTTTAAAGGCAGCAATAACAGCAATCTAAGTACGGGACTCTTCTATAACAGTCAATGCAACATCTGAAACTCAGTAAGGAAAAGAAAGCCAGGAATGGATCCGGTTCCATGGATGGGTCTTCACTGCCCCTCAAATACACTGAAAATAAAAGAGTCAAGATATTAAGAAGTCTTGTAATAAATCATTAGCAAAGATGTTCTCCATGAAGGAACAGGTCATCTGACAGAGGGGCAGATACAACCTCTGTAGCTGTAGAGAAAGCATGTGGACAGGAGGGGAGACAATTACAGAAACCTAAACAGTATGACAAGAATATTGGCAGCTATATTAGCATACAGCCCACTATATGTAATGTGAAATACAGTGACATACAGATAGAACCACAGGTCACCTGTCACAGCATCAATCTTAAAGCTACTATATTCTGGTTTTATTTTTATTGTTCTTTTGCTGTTCCCCAAACCTAAGCTACAGAAAGAGTTACTAAATAAGCCTTAGTCCCTTCCTGACTGCATCATTTCTAGTGAGGACTTCAGATACAAATTCAAGGATGAGGGAGGAAAACAGTACAAGAATTTCTATAGACAACTGCTCAAAGTCAGTCAGAATGCTGCATTTTATTTGAGTTTCTCTTTTAGCATACCGAGAAAATATTAAACCATGATGTAGGTTTCTTAGAGCATGAAACATACTGAACAAGCTCAAGGAGTGGAAAAAAATAACTCACGTGATTGAATCTTCTGGTGAAAGCAACAGCATTTGGTGCTGAACTGTATTTTTCTTTTTTGTTCCAGCCACAGCTTGCCAGCTCCTGGGAGAACATAGATAAAAATTCATTTTGTTTAATTTGTGCATAACACCTGTTCTGAGCCAAAGCATATAAAAACACAAATCTTGTTTCAAAATAATTTTACAGAGCAATAATACATTGGAGTAATAAATGTATAGTTACACTTCTTTTCTGATGTCTTCTGTAAATTGAGATTCCCCAAGTTCCATTTCTGAATTGTTTTGAATGGTTAGACTTTTACAGTTCACCTTTTGCTGAATTAGGCTCATACAAGAAATCAGTGACAACTTACATTTTGTTACCACAGAAAATCCTGCATTAAATGTGTATCTGAGCAAGGGAGAGTAGCATGTTCTTTTGCTTTTAATTGGTTTCTGAGGATACTTAAGTCTACTAAGAAGATAAACCTTGTTAACTCAATTTAGACATGTCCCATTATTTTAACTTGGCATTCCAGGATAACAAAATCATCATCCTCTGCAGCAACAAAGAAACACCATTTCCAGTTTTCCCCTCCAAAAGAGCCAGTTCAGCACTTAAAACAGTTTTAAGTAAAGGGTGCAAGGGGACCTGCTTACAAGATTTTAATTTATTTCTTTTTTTAATCACATGGTTCCTGCACTTAAGTTACACTAAAAAAATGTAGGCCTCAAATGAATCACTTGTAAAGTCTTAAAAAAACCCATTACTTTATAATTACAAGGTTATAACACCTCTTGTTTGTAAAACTCTATTTTTTTCATTTCCAGAAAATGCAATTCAGCTGTTTTCATACGGAAGAAACTTCTGTAGCAGATGTGTGTTCTTTATTATCTTCATTTCTTATACTGTACCACCTTCCCCCCACAATTATTAATTAACAAGGAAACAGCAATTCCTTCTACTTTCCTTAGAAGCAGCTTGCAGGCAATTTTAGTAATGAAAAAAAGGTGGTTTTCAGCTTAAAGCTCAGGCAGAAGATGATGTCACTATATAGTAAGCCATAGTAACTGCTTATATCTAATCACTTCTGGCTCACCCTAAATGTAAAGTGACCCACTCACTGTACCTTAGTCCTGAATGATGCAGCTACACTAAGCTCCTTGTCCAATTTTCCTGAGCATGAAACAGAGAGTTCTAGAGGGCAATAGGTAGGAATCATAATATACATGTGATTCCATTATAACTGTCATGAATTGGATTTACTTGCTACAGCCAAAGGCAAAAGGATGTAGAAGTAGACAAGTGTGTGCTATGAATATGTTGGTTTTTATGCTAAAGCAAAAAAAATAATATATATTGTTGCAAAAATGTTATCCAGCTCTGGTTTTTATTAATGTAAAATGAAATGTTGTTGTTGCTTTTTACAATAATACAATAATTTTGATAGTCAAGAAAAACTATAATTTTTAAATGAATACTGCTCCCATACTTCCTAAAAAAGGTGAAAATATCTCCCCAGTTCTTTTAAAAATTAAGCACCTTTGAATAAATCTTTCAGAAGGTTATTTGTAAAAACAAATGAAAATGCATTAAATGCTAAAAATATTAATTCATATTTATAGAGTTTGGGAAGCAGACTTGGATTCACAATCTGTGTAACACAGATTTGTTGGTGCATTACAACAATCTATAATCAATACCCAGTTTTGAAATCCTGGCACAGTGGGAAAGATGTTGCTCATCATCTCCCATAATGCATGCAGATGAGAGCTGGGAAATCTGATTCTAATTAGAGTAGTTACTAGCGCTGATATCCAAAACTCACATTCTACCAATGCCTTCTAGGCACTCATTAAAGCCTCACTTTAGAAGCCCTTTTAAACAGCTGAAATCAGCTCAAGGTTGTTTTGTTTTCTAATTACAAATTCAACAATGTTTGAGTGCACATGTCAAGGTATGTGTAAAGATTTACCAGTTGAATTATGATTATGAATACAGCACACAGCCTGGTAGATACTTCAAAGAAACTCAGAAACCTACACCACCTCATTAATCTGCTGTCAAGACACCTTTAGGCAAACTAAGTGTTCCCTGTCTATCTTCCCCTTCTGCAGTACAGGAGGAAAGCACTTCAATTGTGTCTAGTTGCTTCTGACAGGAGAGTTAATCTGTATGCCCCTTTCCCATAGGGTATTAACACAGTTTGGAGGCACATCAGGTAGAAGACGGCAGACCTCTGTCTACCTGAAGGACTGATGGACAGAAAATACTTGCACGCTGTCAGTGCCTTCAACTGCTTTTGTGGAAACACTTTAGTGCCAGAACAGTTACCCTTCTTCATAGGGATATTTTCCAGTGAAGGCAACACAAGATTTTTTTTTTATGCAGTACATATGGCTTTCTTAAAAGGAATTTCATTCTAGATATATATATATATTCACCTATTTCTCAGTGTTGCTCTTTTCAGTAAGTTTCATTATTTGGCTTCTCCCCTTTACAGTTTGCAACAATGTGTTAGACCAGACAACAAAATCAAAGGTGCTTTCTTAACATTTATCCACATCACCTCAAGACTTTCCCTAAGTCTCCTCACACAACACAATCTGAGAAACAGGAGGCAGCATTAGAAGACCAACAAGTTATGAGGTATGGACTGTTGGATCACTGCCACGAGATCTAAGGTGCTTGTTTGCTTCCTTGTGGTTGTTACACAGCTGACTGCTCAGCCTGTGCAGTGCTGAATGCAGCCTGCAGAGAAGAAACTACAGGCAAGCTCAAGCACTGGAATCTCTTTACCCACAGATCATTAAGATTAGGATCATTAGTTAAATTGGTGCTTTGATTTTTTGATATCCAGTCCTTTGAAGCTCAGTATATCTATAGATGAGGAATTGAGCAACAGCACCAAGAGGTAAGGGAACCCTACACAGCAGCAATGGTTAAGATTAGAAAAAGTACACAAACACACATATGAGGAAATATTTAAAAGAATCACATGGACGAGCAAAATGCTTTAAAGTTTTGAAAAAGATCTTTAAAAGAAAAAAGACAAGCTATCCTATTTTAAGATCAGGATACATATATTCAGCCAACCAAAAAAGCTCTAATGATGCCCAGAAAAAAAAACAAAGGCCAGAGATCAAATGGGAGGCTTTTTGAAGGGTTTATGAAAAAACAAACCACCAAGAAAAACAATTAAAAAACCCACACAGGTTAAGAATTATCCTGATATAAAATCATTATAATGTTTTCAAGCACAGATCAAAAGGAAGCTTCAAAACAACTGTGGGTACAAAAACTATGATATCAATCATCACAACGCAGAATTTCAGCAGGTTTCTCCATTTAAAGCAAAATATTCTTTGGCATACCACAGGAATAACAACAAATCACTCTTGCAACATGACAAAACTCACGGTAGTCTAAAGATGACTGATTTCTATGCTACTGATAATAGACAATGAACTGAAAAATAAACCTTCAAAAATGCAAAACAATGCTCACAAGAAAATGCTCATCTCTAACACTAATTGAACATATTTAAATATCAATATTTCAGTCCCTAAATGAACTATTACTTTCAGATAGTTTTGTGTTATAAAACTATCTACTTCAGTGCTATATGAATCTGGGCAAAAATTAGGATTTATTGACAGACTGTGCAACTTCAAAATTTATCGGGGTTTTCTTTTCCATTTAAATTTGAATACAAACCCAATTAACTACTTACCTCTGGTTGAATTGCTTTAAATACAGGGACATCCATCAGCGTTATCTGACCCTGAAATTAAAAAAGGTTAGGTTCAAAATTAATGTTACATACATAAAGTTGCTGTGCTGCATGAGAACTGTATTTATTCTGTTTCCTTTTATTATTTGGCTTTCAGTATGCAGCTAATTTCAGAGGTTTCAGGCTCCTACCACAGAGCCACCCTGCAAAACCAGAGAATGAAGTGCTCCAAACTTGACATGCAATAAACAAAGCATGAGAAATTATCCTCTGGAGCATAATCCTGCAAGTCAGAGCCTGAACTCAGAAACACTATATAAGAAGCTATCCAAGAATACAAGGAACTAACTTAAGTTGCTCAAGGGCAGTCTTCTTCAAACTCTGAATCCTAGTTTACATGTTACACAGTTATATTGAAACATCCCTAACATTTATCAAGCAGTACTTGAACCATTTTAGAATAGCTAAGAAAATTAATTGTTCAGTTGCACAGCAACAGTTAAAATTAAATACAACCAGCAAATCAAAACCAGTAAGCACACTTTCATTCTGGGCTGTTTAGCTTTGGGAAGAGTAAAAGAGAACTGNGAAAAAAAAACAAAGGCCAGAGATCAAATGGGAGGCTTTTTGAAGGGTTTATGAAAAAACAAACCACCAAGAAAAACAATTAAAAAACCCACACAGGTTAAGAATTATCCTGATATAAAATCATTATAATGTTTTCAAGCACAGATCAAAAGGAAGCTTCAAAACAACTGTGGGTACAAAAACTATGATATCAATCATCACAACGCAGAATTTCAGCAGGTTTCTCCATTTAAAGCAAAATATTCTTTGGCATACCACAGGAATAACAACAAATCACTCTTGCAACATGACAAAACTCACGGTAGTCTAAAGATGACTGATTTCTATGCTACTGATAATAGACAATGAACTGAAAAATAAACCTTCAAAAATGCAAAACAATGCTCACAAGAAAATGCTCATCTCTAACACTAATTGAACATATTTAAATATCAATATTTCAGTCCCTAAATGAACTATTACTTTCAGATAGTTTTGTGTTATAAAACTATCTACTTCAGTGCTATATGAATCTGGGCAAAAATTAGGATTTATTGACAGACTGTGCAACTTCAAAATTTATCGGGGTTTTCTTTTCCATTTAAATTTGAATACAAACCCAATTAACTACTTACCTCTGGTTGAATTGCTTTAAATACAGGGACATCCATCAGCGTTATCTGACCCTGAAATTAAAAAAGGTTAGGTTCAAAATTAATGTTACATACATAAAGTTGCTGTGCTGCATGAGAACTGTATTTATTCTGTTTCCTTTTATTATTTGGCTTTCAGTATGCAGCTAATTTCAGAGGTTTCAGGCTCCTACCACAGAGCCACCCTGCAAAACCAGAGAATGAAGTGCTCCAAACTTGACATGCAATAAACAAAGCATGAGAAATTATCCTCTGGAGCATAATCCTGCAAGTCAGAGCCTGAACTCAGAAACACTATATAAGAAGCTATCCAAGAATACAAGGAACTAACTTAAGTTGCTCAAGGGCAGTCTTCTTCAAACTCTGAATCCTAGTTTACATGTTACACAGTTATATTGAAACATCCCTAACATTTATCAAGCAGTACTTGAACCATTTTAGAATAGCTAAGAAAATTAATTGTTCAGTTGCACAGCAACAGTTAAAATTAAATACAACCAGCAAATCAAAACCAGTAAGCACACTTTCATTCTGGGCTGTTTAGCTTTGGGAAGAGTAAAAGAGAACTGGGAGAAATAAACCAGGTTTTGCATTTTGAAATATATTCACAAAGCCTTATTTTAAGCATACAATTTAGGATAGGTGTCTAAGAATAGAAATGAGAAAAACTGTCAAAGAGTGCTTAGGTAGCCCAGAAATACCAGTGCCAACTGAGTCAGCTATCACAAATAGCCTGATAATCACAAATCCAGGGGCCTTGTTGGCTGTGCTGTCTGCTGCTCAGCTCTATTCCCCGTGCCTGGGAAGCAGCAGCTCCCCTGTTCACCCACCCTGCAGTACAGTGACAGCTTTGTGACTCTCAAACCACTGTCACCATGGAATGCCCTGCTGGGTAGCTCAACCCTGCAGAAGCTGGAGGCAGCTCTGCAGCTCACTGGAAGGAGGCAGCTGCAGGAGCCCAGGGGACACGTTCTGCCCATGTAACCAAATCTGCATTGTGCAGACATCTCCTTGACCTCAACATCTACTTTTAGATAGGGATTCTGTCAATAAACGTGACCATATGGAGAGAAAAAAAAAAAAAAAAAAAAGGAAAATGAACGATTTCCACTTTCTATAAGCAAAACATTGGACAGTCTTGCTATTTACAACATCAGAGAAGTAACAAGCACTTAACGTGTTTCTTTTTTACAAACTTTCTTTCCCAGGCAATGCTTTAGTCAGCTGCTCCTTCTTCCAAACTACAATGTTTTAAATCTCTATTAGATTTTTCCAGTCTTGGGCTAAAGTGAGATTAAATATTTAATTGAATCCACAGACATGACTACAAACAAGAAGACATACACTGACAAATGGGCATCTCAACATCTTTGTAGCAGTAAATCCTGTACAAGCTTTCACATAAAGAAAGAATTATTGGTCCTGTAAGCATCAGGACTAACAGTCATATGTAGTACGAGGTATATGATGTGTACCTACTGTTCATTAATACACAAACTATTTAAATGTCAGCTTAAAAAAGAATCCATGAGCTTCCATTTTAAAAGGACTTTAACAATTAACTGATCAGTTGAAGCATCTATCATGACAGCACAAATTATACTATACTTTAAATTTTATATTAAAATAAGGATATCAGACAGATGTACCCTCCAGAGTTTGATTTAAGCAGCAGCAATCAGTAAGAATGGAAATTCAGGCATAATAGTCAGCCAAAGTACTCCTTGTATTCAATAAAACTTCTCTATTCCCATGCAGCCATAGCAACTGCACTGAAAATAAGAACTTTTGCCAAAAACAAAAGACACTTTACATACTGAAAGCAACCTTGCTAACTGAAACCATTCTATTCTTTTCACCACAGAATTTAATCTCTAGTCTTCACTTTGCTTGCTGGAGTATAACAAGCTTTCTCAGAAATGTCTTAGGTGAATATGTGGCTGGTTAATATTGTATCACTGTGCTTCTCAATAAAGGAAAATTAATTAGAAAATTAGTTGAGGTGGAAAAGGTAAAACCAAAGGAATAGACACTCCTACAAGATTTGAACAGAGGGTACATTAAAACAGCTTCAAAGACCAAGGCATTTCAGTTACCAGTTCACCACAAATCCTCCTCACTAAAACAAAAGTACAAAAACAGTAAAAGAAAATGAGCCAGGAAACTGATTCACTGTTCACATAGAAAACAGAATGATGAAAAATAAATTTCTTCCCAGACCTCCAAAATTTGTCCTCTAAACAACCTGAACTGCCTTAGCTAAATTAGACTATTACTTGCTTCAGTAGTGACTCCTAAGCAAATTACTACCTTTTTTTTTGTCTAACAAATTACTACAGGAACAATGTGCAATATTTATGAAACAAAAAGACTGGTGGTGTAATTCCACACCAGAATTCACATATCAAAACAAACGCATACAATTCAAGGGGATGATATTAAAATGGGGATACTACTATGCGAAAACCACCCAAATGGCAAAGTTCAAGGTGAGTGTTCATTAATAACAAGATCTGAAATGTCTATTAAGTACATTACAATATTTAAAAGCAAATCTGTCAACTAAAAAAAAAAAAATCAGTAAGTTTAAAGAGCAAAACATTTCTTCTAGTATCCCACTACTATTGGGCTGATTTAGGGTTTTTTTTAGCTTGTCTAGTTTACCTATCTTGCTGCTTTCACTAAAAACAGTATCAGCTGCTTTTGTAACGCTGTCACATTATCACTTGTGTAAGAAACACCCCTTAGTGAAGCTCCTTTCTTAGGAAGCTTGCAGTTTTTCCATTAAGAGCACTTAAAAAATTGTTCATAATTCAAGAGGCAAGAGACTGATAGCTGAATACCTAAGCTGATGGGAAAGAAGCCATTTGAGTTTATAGATATGACAGTGCACCTCATTTAAGAGTTTTTAAATACCTTTGACAAAACAGATTTCTTTTTAAACATTAATTATTAATATTTCTAGAGTCTAATAACTGAATTTTCACCGTTTTAAAAGTATTTTTGACTCAGTAGTGAGCAACTGGAAAGATGGCATTCTAATTAAAAGTACATGAAATGACAAAACTTTCAAAATAATTTATGATAATTATGTTAGATGCCATTGCTCAACTAACAACAATGGATTCCTACCAATCCAAATCAAGGGGAATTTAAACCTCATACAAACAAAGCCACTAGTTTGGTTTCTTCAATTAAAGAGATACAATGCATTAAGTTCTCATTCCAGTTCCTTAGCACAGCCAATACAAATTCCTGGATAGTTCCTGTTCCTAAACATGGTTGAAAGTTATTATTCAAACCAAAAATTATAAGTGTTCACATCATTTTGTTACATGAAGCAAATCAACCATAATCTCTCTGGTTCTTGAGCTGTCAGCTGCATAGATTAAAAAACAAAACAAATCAAAACAAATACATACATGTGCAATACAAAACTGTGTGAACTTATTTATAATTTAAGCAAGCATTCTGATTATACAAAGATAAGGGAACTTGATATTTTATGCCCTTCCTGAAGTGACATGTCTATCAAGTTCTTTTTTTTATTAAAGAACCCCTGCACTCCTCAGGCAATGCGAGAGCTAAACGGAAGTTCTCTGTGTGGTTGGCCTTAATCTTAGATAGCAATTCTAAAATATGGTGAGAAGATGTGATTTTAATGTACAACTATTTCCCAATTCTCAACCACTTGAAGAACCCTACAAGAGAAAACCATCTCTTAAAAACAGTGAATTATCATCTTGCCATTAACACACTGGAATTATAGTTGGAAGATAGTTTCTTCCCCACTGTACAGCCATAGGAGCTTTTGCACACAGCAGAAAGACTTGGCCTTGTCCCCAACAGCCAAGTTTAAAAATATTTTACCTCTCCTGGGCATGGAGACATTGGACTTGTTAACAACTAAGTACTTCTAAATACTAAAATTATTACCAGCTTCATTTACCCTCTCTCAGGGAGATCTGTCAGGCCAAAAGCTTTACATCCAGACATTAAGAACTACATTTCAGTATGCTGCTGCTTTGAGCAAGTGAAAAGTTCAATCAAATGACATGTTTATATATTCCCCAATTCTTTCTCTGTTCTGAGAATTCATGTGAATTACCCTCCTTCCAAAAAAACCCTGCAACTTAAGCACTTCTAGTTGCAGTTAACATGACTGCAGTGAGATCCTCTCCATACTCTTGTATGAAAGTTCCCACTTGATCTGGGCTATAATCCCACCTTTCTAGTCCTTAAACCTTCTCAAGCACGAACTCCTATCAGGCTACTTGCTGTACTACAAATTTTCCTGCCATGTACCTACAGTAAGAACAGTGCATTTCCCAGAGCTCCTAGACAGAGACCCTCAGTGTGAAAAGAAAAACTAAGTTTCTGTCCGAGATGAAAAAAAAAAAAAGTCCCTATATTTTGGTTATTGAAGAATACTGCCATAATCTGATTTTCCTTGAAGCCATGTTGGTTCAAACAGCACTTCATAAATTGTTCCTTAATCTGAATTTTTAGAAGGAATTATGTTTAAGCCTTCCAACTTGGCTTAGCACTGTTTCTCCAGGCTGCCAGAATACTTTTCCTCACTGAAAAAATAGCTAAGCCTCTGTTAAGCTCTGCATCAGTAAGCGAGTAATTCTGTGGTCCAAATTGAACACTGGGGGATTAAAGTTCCTGTGTTAAAACTCTGTTTTCTCACAAAGTCCACTCCAAAACTTTTATCAATAAGAGTTCCTCACACACTATAATATAGTTGCTGCTTCTTGCTCTGACTGGGAAGATGATTATTCTTTAATACTCTTCTGTAAAGTAAAGCAAAAAGGAACACATCAGACCTTTTTCATCAAAAGCTTCTAGAGCCCAGTACTTCACTTGATTCAGACTGCTCTCAGATGCAGCAGACAGACCTGCCTCAAAGTCCCCACTCCACCGAGAACCAGGCTCAGGAGAGGCCAAACCCAACGGTGCTGCCAGGAGCTGTGCAGCACAGTTCACACCGGAGCAGGAACTCGCAGAGGAGACTGGGAATCTGCCAAGGTCCTGCACAAAGCAGAAAGTTCTCCTGGAGGGAACCTTGGGCCACGTTAAGTTATTTTTGTTCTGTTCAAAGGAGCAAAACACGAGTTTGCTGAACCCCACACACATCTTAAAAACTAACTCTTCACTTTCATTACACAGAAAATGCATTCCAGAAGCCTCAGGACCTCTGCTCTTTACAAAACATGCTCCTGTGCTCATTCTTCAGTTCCAGATAACTTGATATTTAACTGTCATAAAAAGACCTCTGAGAAAGTTTCCTTGTTTTATCTAAACATTTTAAAAATAAACTTTGTGCATTGTTTCCAAAATAAGCAAGATTCTTTTTTCTAAAATCCACTTGACAAAACTGGAATGAAAAAGAAATACACATAGAGCTGTATGTGGACTTACTCATAGTGCTTTCAGACATTAGGGCAATGAATAAAACATCCTTCTTAGATAGTTAAGTGGAAAAAAAAATAATTATGGATTTATACAGCTGCCCTTCCCTTAATTCTACCTCAAATATTTACACCACTGTGGCTAAGTATAAAATGGAAAAGGGAGTCAAAAAGTAATAAACAGTCAAATAATTAAACAGTAGAAGTCTAAGTAATAAGAATTTACTGTAAAGCAAAAAACAAATATTTCTTCAACCTGAGGTTCACCAGCACCTTAATTGGGAGCTCAATGTCCCCAAGCATTTTCCTTTTTTCTTTCAGTCTTACCAGTCCCCCTTTTCTACTGTCACTGCACCATTGACATATCCCTCCCCAGCCTTGTAGGCTGGAAACCACACTTCTGCCTCCAACGAAAATGGGCAGCATTCACTGCAGCCCCGGCTGCCCAGCACACACACAGTGGCTCCGTGGGCAGCGCCAGACACCAGCGGGTAATCCTGGCACCAACTCTTCTGTGGCTTTCAGCTGTTCATAAAGCAGTGAGCAGCCTAAAAGCAGGTATTTAAAACAGAGACAGGCACCTTATTAGTTACAGCTAGAAAGCTGTCTGGAGAATCCTTAGCAGGCACAAGCATGCCCTGCTTCATACCCATTGAATGGGATTCATTTTCAAAAAAAAAACACCAAACAAACAAAAACAAAACAAAAAAATCAAAAAAACCCACCACAAGTGCAGGCATTCAGTGCATCCCCTGGCAACTGTTTTTGTAAGCTGCAGGGGATAAAGCAAACTACAGATGTGCAACAGCAGCAGCTAGGCCTGAGGATCTCACCTGCTTCAGCTGTGACTTGGTCCTAACTAATGCAGCCTCCAAACTCGTGAAAAATCTCCAATACCCAGTTGGTAACAATCGGATAAACTGGACTATTACACATTTATTACAATAATAATTTCTAAATTATTAAATTTAGAAATTAACCCCTTAAAGGGCTGGCCTAACCTTTAGCTAGAAAGTTAAACAAGACTGAACAAAGGCCCGTGACATGAAACTTCTCACCAGAACTTGCAGATTCAGGGTGGGATCAGATGGCTGCCAAAGGGAGGAACGTGGAAAAAAAGTCACTACAAATGTTTTCACTTGGGCTTTGCTTTGGCTTAGTAAGCAGCTTCTTGAAAGTACAGGATTACAAGCAATAGCTTTTGTAGTCCAATCTGTCTCTTCTCTTACCCGCTAAATGACTATCAGATCAAGCTGTGAAATACAATGATGTCTAACACAGTGGGAACTACAAAGACATCTGTCCCTCTCATATTGGTACTGAAACCACCATGAATCTTATCTTCCAGATTTTTGCTCTTCTTTCTCCAGCATTATTGTAGTTTTCTCATCTGTACACAGTGACTTGTTTTGATCAAAATGCAACACATCATATAATGTACAGGATGAGACTTCCCAAAGCTGATGCTGGATTTTTATCAGCTACCTCTCACCTTTATGCTACCTATGCACTGTAATTCTTTTTCATTCAAGCCAAGGTTTCCTAACCATTAATTAGACAACTGTCTAACTATCTCTTGTGCAGCAACTTGTTGTTTTACTGGCTTGATCACATTATCTTTTCTCTCCATGAATAAGGTATTCAGACAGCCCACAAATTATTCCCTCAGTTTACCACTTAAAAAAAAAAAAAAAAAATTGCTAATTTTTTGAAGAGAGTATTCACTCTGAATTTAGTAACAGAATTCAACCTTTACTAATTTACAGACATCAGTAGTCTGTACTGCATCCACTTTGCAAGACAGAAGTTCTACTTTGAAAAAGCAATTAGTAGGATGCTCATGTCCAAACTGAGAGCTACGTAGCCACTGTCACAATGAAAACCTTTCTAACATGGTTTTGTGTTCTCGTCACTGCTGGTACGCTCAAGAGCTTGGCCACATGGCATCACTCAGAGTCTTCACATTAACACTGAAATCCAGATGGAGATTTATACTTCTCTGTTATGGTAGGACTAAAACCAGGAAGAATAAGGAAACGGACAATAAAATAAAAACAACTCTAAGGGTCAAAGTACCTAAGTTTTTGGCAACTTTACTTATTTCTACAAGCCTTCCGCAAGAATGATCAGAAAAGGACAGCATTCCAAATAAGCCCTACTGGAAAAGCAGAGAACTGGCCTGGGGAAGCAAGCATTAACAAAGCAGTGCAGCTGTGCACAGAAACACTGAAAACTAAATTTAATTATAACCTTGCCAAAGGGCTGAACACGGACTACTGGCAATTTTTCTCAATTGTTAGAATTCTATCTAGAAGGTATTTCAGATCCATTTACAGGAAATGAAACTTGATATGAAGAAATAGAAGATTTAAAAAGGAGAATGCTTAGAGTATACAGATGTTTTCTTTAGGGGTAATTGAGCAAACAGTAAAAATATACCAGGTAGTATAAACCAAAAATACCACCACAGGTTTATAATTGTAATGTGAAAGGCTTAAAGGATTCCTGTTTGCAAGGGGTACTCTACCCAGTTTGTGGCATAATATGAAAATAGTAAAACTACCAGATTTTTACCTAACAAAGGTTTACTAAGTAGGTAATGTTCAGAACACTTATGAAAGTAAAAGGTTTCTGCACACAAGAGAGAAAACACAGGACAGTAGAGCAAATGGATTATGGATTGTGATACCAGACAAAGCACCTCTGTATGTTTTGCTGTCCAGGTGAGTGACACCAACTCCACTGAGCCTAAGTGATCTACTCTTCTGCACAGCAGCATCTACCCCTAGTTAAATAGCAGAGCCATTCAAAGGAACCTGCAGTTATTCTGGCCTGCATGTGCAATTCTTGAATTCATGCCCCTAGCCACAAATTCCCCAAGTACCTTGATTTCCTTTAGGTAGAGAATTTGTAAGATAAAACTGAAAGAATAGCCAGCCCCAAAAACATCTTCCCAGGGAAAGTAAGTGATTCACTGCCCAGCTGTTCCTTAAAGCAAGGAAGAGGCCTGAACCACAACTTGAGCCTCAGTCAGGAATAAATTCCATCAACTATCCAAGAAGAATTCAGTGTGTAAGTACCACTTGATAATTGAGATGCTTTAAATTTTCAGTGTGTTAATTAAAATCTAATTATCCATTACTAACTAAAATAGTTAACGACTAAATAACAGAACATACTTTATGAGCATATTGTGTGACACATACTACCACATATCAATAATCTCCCAGGACAGGCCATCATGAACCTTTTCACTTCAATTATAAATGCACTAAGAGCAATATCTTGTTAGCAATCTTTCTAGCAGTGTATCTGAACTACTCAGAGGGACCATCTGTCACCTCAACCTCTACAGGTGGGGGGGAAAAAAAAAACCTAACCTAATTTGAAAATCACCCAGGGTTTTGCTTACACATTTTTATTCATTTGTTCTTGGTTCTCAAGGATATTTAACTAATTATTCTGTACCATTGCACCCGAAAGAAAACACTTCCTACATGTAAGAATAAGGAGTTAAAAATTAAAACACATCCAGAAAAAGCAATTACAGACAAAGTATATTGTTGAAACTACCATATGCATACCAGAGCTAAACTGAATCATACAGATTTACAAATCTTTGGTCTAGGTTACATAGAGAATTGTAAAAAATGCCTGGATGGCACAGCCCAAAGGAGATCACCTGACATTCAACAGAATATAGGCCATGAAGAGCTATACCAAAAGATCCATCTTTGAACCCCACAGATGACAGAAGTTACACAAACAACATATAGATACAGGGACACAGAAGAAAAGCTGCCAGGAAGATGCACACAGAGTAAAAAAAGTCACAGAATTGCTTACTGCATATTCTTCTGGTGTAACCTTCAGAACATCAAACACCACGGCATCAAAGCTCTTCTTCAGCTCAGCTGAACCTTTGTCACTCAAGGATTCAGAGCTGCTGCTCTTCTGCAGAAACAGACAAAACTACTGATAGTATTTTGGTTATCTCTTTTTTTTTTGCTTTTATACTCCCAAAAGAACAATTTCTGTTCAAACATCGCTGTTCACTGAATTTTTTTTTTACTGGACAAATTAGCAATTAATTGTCAGTGACAGGACATACATTAACTTAATAAAGAGCACTAAAATTACAGACTCTCAAATTGACTTCCATGGATTTTAAAGGTGGTCCTCAAACCACAGTTACATATTAAACAAAATTTAACTCAATTCAAAAACTACAAACATGAGCTACACATATGTTCCAATTGCAGTATAAACAATTTTCATTTGTGAGGTTTTTTAAATTCTAGTAATTCACTTTTGCAAACAATTCATAGATTCACAGAGTAATATTCTAGGATCTGGTATCTACAACATGATGAAGTATGTTCTAAGGCTCAAAATCTTAGTAATTTGTATGAAATTAACTTAGTGAACTTGAAAAAACTTCAAATTAGTTTCATATGCTTCAAATATAATTTTCATATGTTTTGTATTAAAACAACACAACTTGTGTGTAGAGATCTGCATGGCTTGAAACGCTGAGCAACACGAATGGTTCTTTTCTGTGCGAATAGAATTAATATTTTTTCTCCTCAGATGTGAGCTTTTCCTAATATTTATGTGGACCTCGAGGAATAAGTATGTTCTAGCTGAGAATNACCAACCAAACAACAAAAAACAACAACAACAAAAAACAACCCCAACCACTACTTGCTAAAAGAAGATTCTCCCTTATGAGGAAAGGCTGAGAGAGCTGGGACCTCATCAGTGTCTATAATTATGTTAAGGGTGAGTGTAGGGAGGATGGTGCCAGATTCTTCTCAATGTCATCCAATGACAGGACAAGAGGCAATGGGAGCAAGGTGGAGCACAAGAGGTTTAGGGTCAACACAAGGAAGAACTTTTTCACAGTGAGGGTGCCAGAACCCTGGAACAGGCTGCCCAGGGAGGTTGTGGAGTCTCCTTCTCTGGAGACACTCAAGACCCACCTGGATCTGTTCCTGGGTGACTCCGTCTAGGTGATCCTGCTCTGGCAGAGGAGTTGGACTAGATGATCTTCTAGGTCCCTTTCAGTCCCTAATGTTCTGTGATTCATGTAACTTGGCCAAAACATATTTTACTCAATTTTATCAGACACCATGAAAACATTCAAGACTATCTTGTTGAGTAAAAAGAGCCTTCCTCCAAGAAAATTTTTCTATTACATGCCAGCAAATGGTCAATGAATGATTCATAATACAGAGATAAGAGAAGTACAAGAATCTGTATAAAAACAAACAACCTTCTGGGAGACTAATGGCCATTTTCTTCTTAAAATCTTGAAAATGTTTGTGGAATTGTGCTGGAAATTGATTCCTTTTTGATAACACAACACTCCAGTTTTCCTTTCACCTTTTCTTGTGGCACTTTCCATTTCTATATCCACATCTGAGTGTATAGTGCACATGCAGCTCTGCTATCAAAATGCACATGTAAATGCATAAAGCCAATCAAACATCTTTGGTAAGGTCCAAAGATTCACTGAGGGAAGCAAGTGCTTCAAGACTTTGTGGCTCTCATCACTACTGCCTTAGTAGAATTCTTGAACACCTTGTCTTTTAAACAAAGGACAAATGAAAATCAAAACCAAATATACACATACACACCCCAAAAAAACAAATAAAACAACAAAATCAAACCAAAACCCATCAGACAGACTGAAAACCACTATGGTAAAAATGTTTTATACTGTGACAAAAGCAATTAAAGTAATAATACCTATCAGCAATAAAGTCACTGTTCCCTGTGAGCAGAAACCTTAGGCTAGCGTTGTACAACTGTACAAGCCAAAGCATGTAGTCAGTCACCCTGAAGAAGACAAGTCATGCATCTGGAAAGATCCCTCAATATATACTGAAGACAGATTTTCAGTTCCCCTTAGTATTAAGGGGCATCAGCAAACAAACAAGCAAACATAGTGATAACAAAACAACTAAACCAAACAA
>VYZU01025745.1:0-10788 GCA_013401355.1 Ceyx cyanopectus | reverse complement strand
AAAAAAAAAAAATATATCTTGGCTGCCTTTTCTGGGGGTCAGATTTGTGAATAGAAAACTCAGGGAGTGTTGCCAGAACAAAGAGATTTTTCTGCACGCAGAGATCTTCGAGAACTTAATCTGAGGTGGAATCATCTTGGCCTCAGAAATCGTGCCTCCTGGCAAAAAAAAATCTCTGACTTTTTTTTGCATTTCAACATGCTGAACTTTTAGTCTCCAAGGGAGCTTTGGTGCTCCCGGGGCTCTGCTGCTGTCCCAGAAGGGAGTTCTCTAGCAGTGAGGACAACAGGGCCAACCCCACCTTGTGTGTGGGGAGTGCAAGGAGGGGAGCAGACACCTCTTCACAGGCTGCCTGCAGCCCTTGGCACGTAGGACCCTTAATTGGATTAAAATAGAGCTCTGGAGGTTGTGATTTTGCAGCCCGTGGATCCCACCCTCTTGTTTTGAGCCACGTTGGCCAAGCTCAGTGAAGTGCACGGTGGACGGTTCAGCTCTGCCTTTGGTGTCCCTCTGTTGGAGCTCATTAAGCATTCGGGGAATAATAATTCTGAGACTTGAACTTTGATCTGAGGAATCTGGGGAAAGAAAAGGCCGGAAATTGCAGCAGGCTGATTAGCTACCCCAAGTTGATCAACTTTGCTGCCAGATGCAGGCAGAGCTCCCAGAGGCTTGCGGGACAATAGCAGGGGCTCGGGAGAGCCGCCGTGTTGTGGCTGCTGTCCCATCACATCCCATTACTGTCTCCTCTGCACATGGCAGTTTGAACCACTCTGAGCACACCCGCAGCCATCCAGCATCTTGGGCCAAAAGATCTGCTTGGCAGGGGAAAAAAAATCCAAAAAAAATAGAGCTATTTGGAACCTTAGGGGGTTTGTTTGCTGATTTCACTCGCTGGGAGCATCTGTCAAAGCATCCTGAGAGGGGCTCAGCCAAAGCTCTGAGGGAAAAGGTGGCTGGAGGCTGAACTGGGGGTTTCAGAGGGATGATTTGAACTCCAGTGTGGTGGGATTGGGGTAAACTGGGTGTGCCAGAGCTTTGTGTGATGAGCTCCTCAGGAGCAACTTTGCGTTGTCAGGCTCTGAAGCTTCTGTAACAAGGTAGAGTTTGTCATTTCTTTTCACTTTCCCTCAAAATATCAGATAGAGAATTTCAACTGCAATTCAAATACATGTTGTGACAACCTCAATTCAACGAGGAGCCAGCTTTTTTCACTGGAAACTTCCTGATCTGGTGACTGAAAAACCCCAGCTGTAGCTGAGCAAAAAGTGGAATCAAGTTGTTTCCTCCCAGAGCACAGTCTGAGGCTCAGCCACCCTTTTCCTCCTAAGGTTAGAAGGGAGATGTACCTGCCACTATTAGAACACCCTGAAAAGAGTGAAATCCTCAACCTTCCACCTCTGGAAACCTTCCAGTCTTTTCATGTCCCCTGGCTGCTGTTGCAACGGCACCATCTCACTGAATAAATTAATCAGAAGTTTTGTTGGATAGGAAGCCTCATAAAAAACCCCCAAAGCCAACCAGGTTACACTTGTGGCTTTGATAAAGCTGCTCTAGCTGGTGGTTACTCTTTTTTTTTTCCCCCCCTCTATGGGTGAAACGGTTACAAGAACCTCTGCTATTGTTGCTAGAAAAAAAAAAGTGGCTTCCTGTGATATAAAGTCATTTTTTTTCAATAGGAAACATATGGCTGCTCCCTAACAACAAAGTCACATTCAGGTGCTGATGCCTCCAGTCCTGCTCCAGGAAACTATCTTGTGGAAATCTGGTGGCAGAGGCTTAGAAATTAATTTTCAGGAAGTGGGGTGTTGGGGAAGGAATCTGAAGCTGAGAGCAGAAATCCATTTCCATTTTAATTCCACTGGAACTTTTGCTGTCCCTCCTCCTTGAGAAGGTTCAGGGATTCAGCCCCTGACATCTAGAATCAATCCCCACTGGGTGAGGTCTGGTTGTGCCATCTGAGGAAAAGCCTCAGTCAATTCATCAGGAGATTCCCAGGACCCAGGGTTTCATATTTGCACCTCAACTCTGCAGAATGGAGTTAAAAATGGCTTTAGAATCACAAGATTAGAGGGGATGCTTTGTAACCCAGCTCCAGATCAGGATCCCAAAGCCCAGGCTGTCTCTCTAGCAGATGCTTGCCCACTTGAAGAGTTCTTCTGAATCCCTAGGTGAGCAAATTCAGCCTGCCTTGTGCTGAGAAGAAGAAACCTCTTGTTCTAGGTTATTATTTTGTTTTTTTGGTGCCTGCAGTAGGGCTGTTGCTGCAGCATTAGCTTCCCCTGCCTCTTTCTTAGCCCCTTTGCAACTGCAGCTCAGCCCAAAGTGACAGGCAGCAGCACCCAGCACTCAGTGGGCACCCAGTGCCCTGGGTGTGGGGCACTCAGGGTGGTTTCTACCTTCATGGGCAGCATCTTGGCCTCAGGCTCGTGGAGTCTGCTGCCAAAACCCCCCTTTCCACTGTCCCCTCTTCTTGCTTTCACCCCTGTCCAGCTCTCCAGCTCTCCACTCACCTGCATCCTCCTCCTGCACCCCCTGGGATGCTTTGGAGGGCAAGATGGGAGAAGCAGATCTCTGGACTTAGAGGGATTTTTGCCTTGGAATGTGGTTTATTTGGTGTATTTGGGGAGTGGGCACCTAAGCAAAGCAGAGGGTGGTGTTTTTTTGGCAAAAAGCTCTGCTTAGGGGGCTAAGAAACTGACTTTCAGCACCAGAAAACACCCAGGGGTTTCTAGTGAGGGCTCTGCATCTTCTGCAGAGCTGCAGCAAGTTGCAGGGAGATGTAACAGCTCAGCAGGATTGATTAAGTGTCTACAACTATGCACCTAAGCTAGTGCTGTAATAAAAGTGACAAATGAGGGGGAGCAGTGGACTAGAAACTGAGCATGACTGCATGAAAAAAATGCACAGGGTAATTTATTGTCAATGAAGAACCATCAGCAGCAGAGAGTCAACCTAATTCATCCCCATTAATTAGGTGTGGGACTTCAACCTTGGTTCTTCCACAGCTCTAGCCACAGCCACTTGGTATCTCAGAGGACTCTGGACTCTGCAAAAAAAACATCGATTTTAATGGATTGGTGTCAGTGTCTGCCAAGAAAATCCCTCTGGGCACACCTTGTGTGGGAATGGCACCACCACCAGCAGCTTGCAGGGGCTTCAGCTGGGCATTTGCTGCATGGCCAGACCTTGTGGTGCTTCAAAGAGCTGCTTTTGCTCACTGGAGCAGCTCACTGGCACTGCCAGAGGGGATGCCCAGGGCAGAAGGCACCAAAGGTGATGTTTCAGTGAGGCTGATGTGCACTGGGGGGATCCCACATGCTGAGCAAAGGGTCTTTTTTCTTGTCTGGGATGTAATTCCCAACGTCATCTGCACTCTGCTGCAGCTTTGGGCAAAACCAGCGTGGTTGGAGAGCTTGGAGGAGGAGGGATCCCAGAATAGGAATGTTTGGGCAAATAAAGGGGCAAAAAAGGAAGAGGAAAAAAAAGAAAGGAAGGGAAAAAAGAAAGGGAAAAAAAAAAGAAAGGGAAAAAAGAAAGGGAAAAAAGAAAGGGGGAGAAAATAAAAGGAGAAAAGGAAGAAAGGGGAAAAAAAGAAAGGGGAAAAAGAAGGGAAAAAGAAAGAGGAAAAAAGGGGGAAAAATAGGAGAAAAGGAAGAAAGGGAAAAAAGGAATAAAGGGGAAAAAAGAAAGGGAAAAAAGGAGGGAAAAGAAGAAAGGGGAAAAAGGGAAGAAAAAAGAAAGAAAGGGAAAAAAGAAAGGGAAAAAGAAGGGGAAAAAAGAAAGGGAAAAAGAAAGAAAGGGAAAAAAGAAAGGGAAAAAAGAAAGGGAAAAAGAAAGAAAGGGAAAAAGAAAGAAAGGGAAAAAAGAAAGGGAAAAAGAAAGAAAGGGAAAAAAGAAAGGGGAAAAAAAGGGAAAAAAGAAAGGAAAAAGAAAGAAAGGGAAAAAGAGAAAGGGAAAAAGAAAGAAAGGGAAAAAAGAAAGGGAAAAAGAAAAAAAGGGAAAAAAGTGAAGAAGAAAGAAAGTGAAAAAAAGAAGGGAAAAATGGAAGGGAAAAAAGAAAGGGAAAAAGGAGGGGAAAAAAGAAAGAAAGGGAAAAAAGGAAGGGAAAAAAGAAAAAAGGAAAAAAGGAAAGAAAAAAAGAAAGGGAAAAAAGAAAGGGAAAAAGAAAGGGAAAAGGGAAAGGGAAAAAAGAAAGAGGGAAAAATGAAAGAAGAAAGGGAAAAAAAAGAAAGGGAAGAAAAAAGAAAGGAAAAAAAAAGAAAGGAAGGGAAAAAAAGGAAGAAAGGGAAAAAAAAAAGGAAGAAAGGGGAAAAAAAGGAAGAAAGGGGGAAAAAACCCCCCAGTAAAGCCCTTTCTGCCCTGGCAGTTTGTAGCAGCGCCGGGGCTGTGTGGTTGCAGCCCGAGCCACCGGCTTGTCCTGCACAGATGATTTGTTAGGCGAGGGGAGCCGGGGGAGGTGGAAGGAGTTGGGGTGGAGAGGGAACCTTGGAATGGATTCAGGAATGACTGATGGGATCCAGTGAAAATGTTCCCTCCAACTCCCACCTTCTGGAGTGGCAAGGGGGAGAAGGCAAGTGGAGAGGGGCTGGGCTGGCTGCTCTAGCATCCTGGTGTTTTATTTGTCACCACTACGTGCAAAACTGAATTTTTATTTATTTTTATTTCTTTGAGATGCATAAAACGAATCAAAAACCAACCCCAGACCCTTTACCTCTCTTCTAATTCCCTGACAAAAGCAGCTGCAGCAGACACCCCAGACAATGGGCAGCTCTTTCTCCCTCTTCATTTGCCTTTCTCAGCAGTTCAGGTTAAAAAAAAAAAAAAAATCAGGAAAAAAAAAACAACCAACCAACCCAACCCCTCATTGAAGGAATGAATTAAAAAGATGACCCCGGAAAATGTGGCAGCCTTTTGATTTGATGAGGAATCAAGTTCAGCGAGTGTGTCAGCAGAGGTGCTGGGATTTGCTCTTTTCTTTGCTTTCCTGGCATGAAAAACGGTCCTTTTTAATCCCATACCCATCCTCTCATCTTCTCCCTCCCTCCTTTCTCTCCCTCCTCTCGCATCCTTTCTCCTTCTGCCTTTTTTTCTCTCTCTCTTCCTTCCCCCTCGGCCTTTTTTTGTCTGTCCCTGGCCAGTGCAGGCATTCTCACATACATTACCCCTTCCTTTCATCTCCGGACTGACCTGAAATGACCTTTTGCCTGGCACTAGACGTGACTTAACTGATAATAGCAGATACTCGGGGGCCTCAAGCAGCGGCTTGTCTGAGCACTTAGAAGGAGGGGGGGAAAAAAAACCCTTATTTTTTTCCTTTTTTTCTAGGGAAAAAAAATCCTAGATTCTTTTTCTTTTTTTTTTCTAGGAAAAAAAATCTCATTTTTTTCCTTTTTCTTCTCGGGAAAAAAGAAAAAAATCATTTTTTTCCTTTTTCTCCTAGGAAAAAAAGAAAAAAAAATCATTTTTTTTCCTAGGGAAAAAAATAAATCTCATTCTTTCCTTTTTCTCCTAGGGAAAAAAGAAAAAAAACACATTTTTTTCCTTTTAGAAAAAAAACCAACTCGTTTTTCTCCTTTTTTCCTAGAAAAAAAATCTCATTTTTTTACTTTTTTCCTTTTAGAAAAAAAAAATCTTTTTCTTTTCCTTTTTTCCTACGGAAAAACGAAAAAGAAATCTCACATTTTTTCCTTNCCTTTTAGAAAAAAAAAAAATTTTCTTTTTCCTGTTTTCCTAATGAAAAAAAGAAAAAAATCTCATTTTTTCCTTTTTTTTCCTAGGGAAAAAAAGAAAAAAAAATTATTTCCTTTTAGAAAAAAAATTCTCATTTTTTCCCTTTTTTTCTAGGGAAAACCGACAAAAAAATCTCATTTTTCTCCTTTTTTTTCCCAGGGAAAAAGTCGTGTTTGTCTCTGCAGCATCATTTCCCGCCAGGTGAGCACGGAATGCCACTCGGCGCCGCTTTTCCCCGTTAGATGCCAGGCTTCCCAGGGTGGATCCCGGAGCGAGGGAGGGGCCGGGAGAGCTGCGAGCGCTTCCAAACTCCGCTCCATCCTTTGGATGCCACCGGGCTCCCCGGCGCTCTGCATTGCGTCTTCCCTGCCTTTGTGCTCCCCGCGCTGCCAAATCCTTGTCGGAACAGCACAAATGTCCTTCTGTCTTCAATAATCGCCATTTAGAGGTGACTAATCGGGGCAAAAAAATCTTCTTTTTTTTTGCCTCAACATCCCTCCGAGCCGCGCCGGTAAAGATGCGATGCAGGCAGAACCACTTTCTGATTTTTTTTCTCTTAATTTTCTTTTTTTTTTCGCTCATTTTCACTTATTTATTTGGATACTCTGAGTCTGGGTGAGTTACCACAGCAACGACTCTGAGTCTTGAACATGAAAGGGCTCTTATTGTGCCATGTGGTGCCTCAGAGACCCAGAGAAAGGAGGAGGCGGGGAGGAGAATTCCTCTTTAAAGAAACAATAGCGAGACACTCTGTGAACTTTGGGGGCTTTGCGAATAAAGTTGGAAGGGGAAAAAAAAAAACCCAACAACGGGGCTACACCGTTCTGCAGTGAAAAAAAAAAAAAGGGCTGACTTCCAGAAGTTTGGGAAGAGAGGTGTGTGTGTTCAGAGCAATAATAATTCAGTGTTAAATCCTGTATTATCCATGTTTTCCTCTGGCAGATCATTTAGCCAGGCAGAGCTCGGGGTGAAAGCCAAGAGATGGGGTTTATTTCATTTAATATTTGCTTTTTAACTCTTTCTTTCAAGGGAGAGGGGAAGGGGTGGGTGTGGAGGTGGCAGGAAAGGCACCACAGTGCAGCCTCCAAAATATGGGCTGGAGAAACAGGGCTAAGAGGGATGCTAAAGGATGCAGAGCAAAGAGAAGGCAGCAGGTGAGGTGGATTTGCCCTCCTGGCATTGATTGTGGTGCCACTGGAGTGTCCCTGACTTGGGCACCCCACATTCCAGGGAGGGTTTCAGCAGCACTGGTCCCATCCATCCCTGTGCTGAGCCCCCTGTCTGGCTCCCTGGGTGAGGGCAGAGTGGTACATAAAGGTGTAAAAACAGAGCTGAATTAATATTGTGGAGCAACAACCCTTTGGAGTGCTCCAGCTCATCACCTTGAAATATTTATATGTGCCTTATGTATATTACAATGTTTGCTGCCCTGGAATGTGTTGGTAACAGGATTATTTCCCCCCCCCCCCCATCGTTGTGCTTGTAGTTTAGAAACTTTCAATTTTGAATAATATCATCAAACTATTTTGGATTTCTTACCCTCTCCAGCACAAGTTCAGGCTCTGTTCTTTCTTCCATGTTGGGTTTCCAGCTCTTCTCTTTAGAGAACCATCTGTGAAGTGGATTAAATGAGTGTTGCAGGTGAAGGACAAGGGAAAAGATGGTTTATTGCACCAGTGCTGAAGTGCTGGGGATTGGATATTCCTAAGGATGTTGAAGCATCAGCTGTCTCAGTCTCTGGTGGTGGGAGCATGAAATATTTCTGGTTCCTATATAGGATGCCTGGAAGTTAGGCTGAGATCTGTCAGGGTAAGATTGGCACTAAACCTTCCTCTCATTCCCAAAATGCCTGTGAGTGTGAGATCAGGGAGGGAAAAAAAACCTTGGGTTAAATCTCTAATCTCTTTATCAATAAGAAAAAAAATCACTGCAATGACTGAGTGAAGTGTGTTTGCCTTTGATGGCTGGGCAGGTTGAGGAATAATGGCATATTATGGGCTAGCAGGCAATGGAATGAAGCCTGTGACTCAAGTGGCCTCTGCTTGAGGGTTTCAGGTTCAAAGGCTTTTCATGGTGCAAGAAGGAGCCACAGCAGAGGAGCTCCTGAGCTGGAGCTCTGTGGCATCAGGTCAGAGCCCCATCCAGCCTCTGGAGCAGCATTCCTCATGCTGACACTGTCTTTGTCTGCCCTGGATTTCTTGTGGCCAGGTCACATCCAGCCACCACAGTCCCTGAGAGCTGCCATTTCACAGCAAGTGGCCAGGAGAGCATCTCTTTGCTCCTAAACCCTCCAGTCTGGTTTGAATTGAGTGGGTTCTCTCTCCCAGCAGGTGCTGGGCAGTGAGAAGAAGAGCAGCACACGGCATGTCAGCAGTGGTTGCAAGCAACAAATCACCTGCAGAACTCCTGAAACACAGATGAATTTCTATCTTAATGCTAATTAATCCTGTCTAAACTCTTCCAGCAAACTGACAGGAATGAATGAAACTTCATTTCACTGCAGCACCTTGGCTGCAGAGCTGTGGAATCTCTCCTTTGGGAGCAGAAGGAGCTGGGATGGCTGGAAGAAGGCTGTGTGTTCCCAAGGTACCTGTATCTTGGTTCCCTGCTGAAGCAAGCAGGGACATTCCCAGCAACTCAGGTGAGGATCTGCAGGAGCTGTTCAGTCTACATTGCTTTAATTAGCCAACTGGCAAGTGTTTGGGGAACACTTTGCTAAGGGAGGCTTCTGGAGCAGGCTGGGATCTGCAAATTACCAGCTTAGGAGCAAATCTCTGGGTGCCACCTGAGAGGTCTGCAAGGCTGTGTTCAGCACAAGGGCACTGAGAGTGAGACACACAGGGGCATTCATAGATTCATAGATATTAGGGGTTGGAAGGGAGCTAGAAGATCATCTAGTCCAACCCCCCTGCCTGAGCAGGATCACCTAGACCAAGTCACCCAGGAACAGATCCAGACTGGATCCTTTAGGAGGCAATAATTTCCCCCTGGGAGTTTCAAACAGAAGAGAAGCTGCTAATCAAGAAGGAAAACGGATTTATATTCATTTTTTTCCCCCCTGAAATATTTTTTCCTTGTTTTTAGGAGTTCTTAGCAATGGGAGCTTTGGGTTTGAGCTCTGCCTGCACTCTAAAGAAGATTTTAAAGGTCACTGATCCAGCAAGAGGAATCCAGACTCCTGGAGTGCTGACACTCCCAAGGAGAGGGGCAGTGAAGGTGCCAACCCCTTCTCCAACCACTCCTCCTGCTTTTATCCCGTGGCTGTTTAATGCCAAAGGGAAGGAATCCTTGCTGAACCAAACCTACCCTGTTTTCCAGGCACAGAAATGAGAAATATTCCTCTTTAAAGGCATTGGGGTTGTGAATTCCTTCTGATCTATAGGTTATGTTCACAGGCAAGTTTCATGAATGATTATCATTTAATTGCACCAATTTCTTGCATGCTGATAGGAGAATAGACCCCCTGCATAAGTGGCTGAAGGGTTCTGGAGTGGTTTTTTTCCCCTCTCTTGCTCCCAGTATTATGACTTGTTTCTCTAAATGTTATTTTGATGTGATTATTTGTTGAAATGTTCCAAAAAGAAGCTAGAAATCCTGGAAACATTTCACTCCAGATAAGAAGGATTTTTGCTTTCTCATTCTCACCCTTATCCAAGAAAAAGCTGTTTATGGTGCAGAATCACTGCAGCCACACTTGGAACTCTCCACCTGGGACCACCTTGCTCCTGGGGGTGGATCCAGGACTCAGGGACTCCCTACATCACAGATGCTCATCATTCCATACCTCTGGAGAGTGCTTGGGAAATCCTTAAAGCCATGACATCCCCAGAGGGAAAAGGGGGAAACTTCACCAAAATCTCATAAAAAGACAACCACTGGTATGGTTCTGTTCTTATAAACCTCCAAAAATGAAGTGAGAAAATGCAACTGTTTCCTCTGTCCCCCTCTCCACCACAGACTCTTAGGAGTTAAACTCAGAGCCACAGCAAGAAATGCACCATCCAGTCCAGAGGGAAAACTCAGCAGTTCCCTCAGTGCTGCAGGATTTGCTTTCCAAATGACTTTCCACTCCTCTTGCCCCTGTCCTGCTTCCAGAGCACTGTGCAGGCTGGCAGTGAAGCCTCTTTTTGTTGGAGTGCCAGAGCTGAAAATTCACCAGCCACTTGAAGTGGAAAAAAATGCAAGGGATCCATTTGATTCATGGGGATGAGGAGTATCCAGGGAAAAGCACTTGGAGATGGAATTTAAGGCAGACTTTTAGCTGAGGGAGAGCATTAAGGAGATGGATATTATTGCCTTGGGTTTTTTTTTTCATGCCTTGGCTCTGTTGTGGTGCATCCAGACAGTTGTCATTTCTCTCTGAGATGCTGGTGGCCTTCCCTTTGCTGCTGGCTCCTGGGAAGTGGGAAGCAGTAAACTGGGATTTTCATTCTTTTAATTTTTAATTGGGTGTTTCTTTTCTGGTGGAAGAGCCCAGCAGAGGAAAATTACCTGTATTTTCTAAAGCTGTGTGTTCAAGGGGAAAAGCAAACACCTGATTTTGGGTTTTGGAGGAGCTAGAGTTAGATTTGGGCTCCAACCTCAGCCCTGGTGCCACTGTGATGTCTGAAGTTGCACCACTCCTGGTGGCTGTTTAATGCTCTTTCTTACATCCAGATGCTGATATTTTCACTGCAGTCTTGTGCTCAACTGAGACATCAGCTCTGCTGGGATTAGGAAGCAGCAAACCCATTCATCCCACAGGGATTGCTAGATGGTGAGTCCTTTCATGCTGGCAAAACCATGTCCAACCCAGTCAGGAAGATGATGACTTTCAGTTACACTTGATCAGGAGAAAACCACTCTTTGCCTTATATCTGAAATTACAAATATCTTTCTTTTTCTGCTATTCTCTTAAGTATCATTGGAGTATTATTGAAGTTTAGCTGGCTTTAGAGAGGTAGCATAAATGATGTAGCTCATCTCCTTCAGGAGAACTGCAATTCCCCAGCAGCTCTCTGCAAGTATTTATCAGGTGTACCTATGCACACTAAATATTTAGCCCTGAGACAGCTCTCT